>NDXB01002583.1:66562-79280 GCA_002631895.1 Agapornis roseicollis
TTTTTTTTTTTCTGTTTGAGGATAATATTAATATTATTAATACTATAATAATGCTGCTGTTTAGAATTTCTGCTTTCTTTGTGTTTACCCTCATGGTTTTGGAGAGAACATTCATTTGGTTAGACTAGACAAGCCAAAGTTTTTTTCAGTTTCTGTTCCTTTGATAAGATTTCCAGTGCTGATAATATAGTAATTTTCCTTGCAAATCATGTAATTTTTGTTTTGTTCAGAAGAATATATATTCCAACTGAAGCTTGCACAATCACAGCTCATTCACATCTCCATTTGCCTACTGGAGATAGCTTGAATGATACAGCCAAACATTGCATCTGCTTTTTTAGACAATTTTCTTTGCCAAATTGCCTTTATAATTTCATTATTTCCATCATGGCTTTCATGATAAGACAGAAAATTTGACAACACTTTATTCTTCTGTTAAAGAAATTAAGTTATTTTATAACACTGTTGTCTACTTACAAAAGTGTATATAGTTCTGTTCATATATGAATATATGTATGTAACAAAATATAATGTCTGTTAACATATTCATAGGAGAAAAAAAAATAGCATTAATATTTGATTATACTTTTATATTACAGACAAGTTCCCAGATTCTGATTTTTCATACAGAAAGTAAAGCTGGTATCAATGCCAAAGATTTAAAATTTATTCTTATTCCATAATTTTGTTTTAGAAACCTAGTAGAATGTCCATATATATTTATGTCTATATAGCTTTTTTCATAGTATTATCTATCCACTGCAAAATAATTTTACTAGTAAGGTCAGTTGTTCTCCAAATAGTCAGCTCCCCTGAGCTGGAAGACAGGGGTAGAGAGCAGAATGAAGCCAACATAATCCAAGGGGAAATAGTCAGCAACCTGCTACACCAATTGGACACAAACAGGTTTATAGAACTGAGCCATTTCCAATCATTTGTCATCTGCCCTGGCTAACTGGGGAGGTCCCTGTTGACTGGATATTAATGAATGTGAAGCCCATCAAGAAGACCTGGAAAGAGAATCTGGGGAACTAAGAATCTGTCAGTCTGACTTTGGTGATGGGGAAGATTGTGGAGCTGATCATATTGAGTGTCACCATGCAGCACATACAGGACTAGATGATCAGGCCCAATTGGTATGGGTTTATGAAAGGCAGTTCCTGGTTGACTGATCTCCTCCTATGACAAGCTGATCAGTTTACTGGATGAGGGAAACGCTCTAGTTGTCTACTCAGACTTTAATGAAACCTTTGACATCATTTCCCACAGCATATTTCTGGAGAAAATGGCTGCTCATGGCTTGGACAGGTGTACTCTTCACTGGGTAAAAAAATAACTGAATGGCAGAGCCCAAAGAGTGGTAGTGAATGGAGTTAACTCCAGTTGGCAGTGGGCCACAAGTGTTGTTCCCCAGGGCTCAGTTCTAAGACTATCTTCATCAACAATCTAGACTAAGGCATCGAGGGCATCCTCAGTAAGTTTGCAGAGAACACCAGTGTGGGCAGAAGTATTATTCTGCTGGAGGGTAGGAAGGGTCTGCAAAGGGATCTGGACAGACTGGATCAATGGGCCAAGGCCAATTATATGAGGTTCAACAAGGCTCAGTGCCAGCTCCTGATTTTGGGTCACAACAACCTCATGCAATGCTACAGGCTTGGAGAACAGTGGCTGGAAACCTGCCCATCAGAAAAGGACCTGGGGATGCTGATTGACAGCTGGCTGAATATAAGCCGTCTTGTGCACACATGGCCAAGAAGGCTAACAGCATCCTAGCCTGTATCAGATATGGTGTGGCCAGCAGGGCCAGAGAAGTGATTGTCCTTCTATATTTGGTACTGGTGAAACTGCATCTCGAATAATGTGGTCAGTTCTGGGCCCCTCACTACAGGAAAGACATTACGGTACTGGAGTGGGTCCAAAGAACAGGAACAAAACTAATGAAAGGTGTAGAGCACAAGGCTCATGAGGAACAGCTAAGGGAAGTGGGGTTGTTTAGCCTGGAGAAAAGGAGGCTCAAGGATGATCTTATTTCTCCCCTTCAAACACCTGAAAGATGGTTGTTACAAGGTGAGTGTTGGTCTCTTTTCCCCACAGCAAGTGATAGAACGAAGGGAAAATACCTAAGTTGTATCATGGGTTATTTAGATTGGCTATTAAAAAAAAGTTCCTCACTGAAACAGTAGTCAGACATAGGAACAGGCTACCCAGGGAAGTGGCTGAGTGACCTTCTCTGGATATATTCAAAAGATGTGTAGATATGGCACTTAGTGGCATGGTTTAGCGATGGATTTGGCAGTATTAGGTTAACAGTTGGACTCAATTATCTAAAGGGTCTTTCCAACATAAACAATTCTATGGTATGTGACACTGATTTATTATAGAATTCTTCTGCAAAATCTCCATTTAGTGATTCCACAGCAGTATGTCTACACCAGTCAGCTGGTATTTACAGTGAACCTCAGAAGAAAATTTGCTAATGGGTGAAAAACCTTTTATTGTAGAAGGATATAGGATACTAAGTCATACACTTCAGCTGCAGAACGTTAATGCATTTCTTATTCTGAAAAGAGGCGAATGCAGCAGAAGGCTAGAGAACACTAACACTGAATCACTGAAAAAAAATCAGAAGGCGGGGGGCCATACTGACAGCTGCATGGTCTTTGAGGAAAAAAAAATGCACCTCCAGTTTTGCTGGTCACAGCAACACTGTTTCCAGGTTTGCCTTATGAGCAAGACTATTATTATGTACATAAGAGTGTTTATTTGGAATATGATAAAAAAGTGTGGTTTTATTTTAATTAAAAATAAATGTCAGCATTGGAAAAATTAAGGTGAAATTATTTGAGCACTGGAACATTCATTTTCCCCAGCAGAGCAGTAAGAGTCAAATACTACTTAGGCTATTTCTCATCTCTCAGTCTCTCTTGCTCTAATTCTTCAAATCCACAATACCAACCCTCCCCAACATGCCTTTCAGAAAAACCAATGAAATGACATGCACTATCCTAAGAAAGACAAGCAGAAATACAAGGATTTTGGGATGTAGCCATTCACATTTCTTCCTCCTCAAAAGGACCATACTTCAGTTCTTTCACGAATCTTTATTCCTACAGCACATTCACAGAAATGACTCTAACATAAATGATTTTTGTTATGTGTTCAAGATCATATTTGCCAGGATCTAGTCAATTGCTTCTTGTTATTGGTTTGGTTACAATACTTCAGTTTTCAGAGGAAGTATATTTAAAGCTGACTGATCATTTACATCAACTAAAAGTCATTAAGATCAACCTTCTGCTTAAGATATAGTATATTAATGAACCTTCTAAGGAATTTATTGACATCTGTAATTTTAGTGAGGTGAAGTCATACCAGTCATCTACTAGAGCAAAAAAGTTGTGTCTGCCTGAATACCTAAGGATTCATTTCTGTACTTCAGCTTTCTAATAAGAAAAAAAGCCCAATGTGTTTATCCTGTTTTTTCAACTCACCTACACACATTAATAATACATTTTACTTACATAGAAAGTGTATTTCTTTTTTTAAAAAAAAACACACCTGTATTTATAGTTCATTTATACTAGTTATTTTATGTTGCAAAATATATATTATTTTATTCATAAAAACAAGGAAATAAAGCAAAGGATAAAACTGCCAGCTTCTGCTTGAAGTGGTGTCACAAATGGGCTTTGGAGTCTTCTTTAGGTAGGAGTTTTCCTTTTGGAACCCAGTATCCTCCTGCAACTGAAAGATAGGAAAAAAAATAACCTTTATTGTTGAAATCTTGTGTGGTAACTTCTTCACTGTGTTTTATCTGTCCTACAATAATGTAGTCATCTTTTTAATACTGGTTGACTCAAGAAATAGTGATAACTTTTCTTAATTTTTTTGCTGATCATTATTTGTTTTGCCTCTGAACTCAATCTTGCCTTCTTCATATAAGACATTAATGTGGAGTCAGAAGAATTTCTCCATAAATAAGGCAAATTAAATGCCAACCACTCTTTTCTGGCTTACTTCACTTTTCCCCCTTAATATTACCACAACCGCATTGTTTCTCTGAACTTCAGGCTGAAATTAATCAAATGAACCAGCAAGCTGTACTGTGATGAGATATGGAGGGTCAGCAATTATTGCTTCTTTAATTTTAGTAGGAAGACTAACTTTTTGTTGTTTTGCTGTGGAAGTAGTTTGACACAATTATGGACATGTATTGCCTTAAACCTTCTAAAATCAATCTGGAAAAGCTTTCTGTGGCCTTCAAACTAAAATCAGTAAAACATATCAGAATGAGACATACTGCACATGATTTCACAAATTTGTGAGAAGGCTCAAATCGCAGATACCAGAATGATTAAAGACAGAACCTACTGCACAATGCAGTCTTAGCTATGCCTTTTGTTGTTGCTGTTGTATAAGATCCATACAATTGCTTTTTTTTTTTTGATTGATGACCGATATTTTAGTGTATATCTCATTGCAACAGTTCAGGTCTTCTATGAAATCAAACTGTTCTACTTACATTCAGGTTACTTGTTATCATTTTTGTAGTTCCATTTTAATTATATATGTATAATACATTATATATATTACTATTTATGTTATATATTATATCATTATATTATCATATATTATATTATATTATTATACATACTTTTTCTCATAAAGATTCTGCTTTAATGCAAAATAGTCAGAGCCTACACAATAAGCACAGAATGAGAAACTGCTAAATATTAGGTTTAGGGTTTTAGAACCACACTATTTACAACTTGGTCTTAGAACAAGAGTATTCACTTTTTGTACGCATTTGATTTTTATCACTATATTATCTGAATGGTCATTATTGATTTTATATGTCATTTGTGGTGTGAGGTGATGTTATCATAACCACTGAAGCATGAAGTCATTATTGTAACTAACCATAAGTTAGTCAGTTTAAGATGTCTACATCCTGATAGGTCAGAGGACTGACAGGTTTTACAATATTCTTCAAATGCTCAAAACTTTATAATACAATGAAACAATGCACTTTTATTAAACACAGAGGAGGAAAAATACTACACTTGCCCAAATTACAAAGAAATTTCACAAAACAGACGGAGACAGAAGTGAATTTACCAGGGGTGTTAGAGTGTCCATCAGATCATTCTTCTTCATCAGGTCAGTTTTTGTTCAAGTATTGGCAGAGTTTTTTGTCTCACTTATTTTATGCACACACAATGCTATGTCAAAAGGATATAGAAGCTTAAATACTCCTAAAATTCTATTTATTTCTTTATTTTTCTTTTTTCAATCAGGCTTTAGGTTGCTTTCACATATGCATCTTGATATAAAAAATATTTCTAATTTTATCTTTATTACTTTGCCAGCTTAGGTTCTTCTGTCCTCCGATTGTTTTCAGGGTACACTTCAATATATCATTCACTGATTTTTTCTCTAAGTAGTATACCTGGAGACATCCTGGCCAGTTCATGGTTTTCACTAGAAACCAAAACTGGAGACTCACTTATTTTTCTTTTGCTTTCAGACTTGTAAAATTTGACACAGGAGACTATGTCATAAAATATTTCAGTTTTCTTTTTTATGTTTTCCCATATACCTTACCATGAAAAAAAAAAATTACATAAGTCAAGATGATAGGAACTGAATGAACACTGAATGAAATTCAGATGATAGGAACTGAATGAAATTTTCTACTTGTGATCTCAAACTTAAAATCCTACCAAAAGCTATACTGATAAAAACTTCTAAAAACTTCTGTGAATGCCAAGTATAAAAACCTGCTGCGTTTTCCTTTATTTTTTAAGTACAGTAGTTGCCAATGTCATCAGACTTTTTAGAATCGAGAAAACATATGCCCTAAAAAACAAAAATTGAATTTTCAGACATATTTTATATCTTCTCTCTCTGGTTTTGGGGGCAAATTTTTTTAGTTTTCAAATAAGGTAGTTTTGACCAAAAGATGTTCTCTGTTCCCTAAGTTCTGTCCTTGACTTCTCAATTCCACTTCTGCCTCAGAACTAGAACATCTTCTCAATCTCCATGAAGAATTAGAGTCCTTTTTTTTCCAGTCTTCAGCTTCTTTATTTAACTCTTAAGTAACACCACAGGAGTTGGTATATATCCTTTGAAGTATGGTAAATGAGACAGCCATGTTACAATAGTGGACCAGTTGTCTCTATGGGCATCCGATGAAGACCACTACAACTTAAAGTTCTCCTAGTACAGCATTTAAAAATTATGTAACCTTATATAGTAAACACAACGGCTGGTATAAAATAACATATAATTCATTTAGTATTTTTGACATTCAGATAGAAACTAATCTTTACAGTCATGCCTATAAAAGAAAAACGAGCAAAATCGCCAGCTTGCACTGACAAATTCAAAAGGTATGAAATAATACCTTAGTGTGTGAGGAAACTAAAATATAAGGGGTATGTACCATGCACACAGTACTGACTGGCAAAAAAATAGACATAAAACACCTAGTAGATTATTCAAAAGACTATTTGACTATAAACTTTTCTTAGACATATGGAAGCTATGTGAGTAATAACATATTTCATTCTAAGTAACAAAAAAAAAAGATAATAAAATTGAAGTAGAGTCTAGTTTGACACAGACTAACAATTCATAAATCAAAACAGTTAGACATTTTATTGTAAATGGAAGGACAATCTTCTAATTTTTGCAATAGTTGACAAAAGGATGCAACAGTGTCCTTCTAATCTTGTTTCTTTTATTATAAATTTCATTAGTGTGTCCAAAATGATTCTGTCTTAGGTACACATTTAATAAGACTCATTCTTTTAAAACTGACAGAAAAGCAGCAGTACACTTACTTTACAAATGAGATTCTCCATTCAGCAACTGCACGACTGCAACTCTGATAGATTCTCTTCTTTTACGGAAATTGTTTATAAGAGCTGTGCTCAGCTTTGAACAAAACCACCTTTCACAGGATTTCAAAAACCAGGTAAATGTCAAAAAAAAGAAAATTTATAAAGGAGCTGAAAGAAAAGTTTATGACCTGAAGCTTCTGCCTGATGTATTTGAAATATTGATTTTATCTCTCATTCATTGTTTTCTAAAAGTAGAATTCAGCTGATGGGTTTTTTAATTATTTTTTTTTCTCTTTTTATTTTCTTTTTTAAAAAGAAAGAAGAATTGTGTAGTAGTAGTGTATACATAACTACCATCAAAATATGCTAGAACAATATGCTCTAAACTTAATGGAATTCATTTTGAATGTCTGGAAAAATGCTATTATAAATACATGGGTTTGGAACAGGCATAAAATAAAAATACCACTTTACCAATCTTACACATTATACATTAGTATATATATTAAATATGTCATTGTTACACATCTGATATTCATATAATCTGAAATAATCTTATTATAACAGTGAAGTACATATAAAAATTTGTCTGATCTGTGATGGTATTCTGTCTTTCACATAGAATCTTTTATGATGGGATTTTTTTTTCTGTCTATGGTTTTCTCAATTTACAGTAACGTAACTGAGAACACTACCTATTTCATCCTGCTGCTATTTAAAAGCAGAGAAAACAGAAAAATATGCAATGTCTGGACAACCAGAACATATTTATACACTTCTTACATATCCTTCAGACCTGGGATATTGCTGTAGAGATAATTTTATTTCTTTTTTCTTCAGGAAATTGTTCCTTTATTTCTGGCTAACTTGATGAGTAAGGAAAAAATGGACATATTTTAGAATTCAGAACTTCTAAATTGTTGTGGGGTTTTGTTTTTTGTTTGTTTTCAGTAATCAGTAACATAACAGAAACAGATTACAGGATAACTTTGAATGGATCAAAACCAGCCCATACTTTAATATAATTTAATACAATTTTTATTGTTTTCATCACACTTCTCCTTTTGTATTTTCTTTAATTTATTGACAAGTATCCAGTAATATAGGAATCCCTGCTTTTAAACTTACTGGTTTGTATGTTACATTAACCCATTGCTACCTTAGATGAAGAGGAAGGAATCTCTACCACAGATGAAACTAGGTCATCACTAGCCTATACATGGCAACATACTTGTTTTTTTGTGATGATATGTAGGCTGATCCTGTCCAGTTACACCACTGTGAAAGTAGAAGGGGTGGACTTTATCTTTTCTAGGAGACTATCATCATCTGAAGCAATAAAACCCTGCATACTCAGAATTGTACAGCACTTCAGTTATTTTGTATATGCCTTACATTATTTTGTTACTTATTAATGGAAGTGAGACTTTACTAAAAATCCTTCAGAAATAATTTATCAAATCCTGGCAGTTGTGAAAAGGAGAATATAAAGATGAAAAAAGATGCGAGGAAATAAATTAATCCAAGGCCTGGTTTATTTCATGGCTACATATTTTTCTGTGGAAAGTACTTCTAACAGCCAACAGGGACTCTAGCATTTCAGTATTCATTAAAACCAAAATAAAACACAGCTTTGTTTCTAGCCTTCCTTGCTATAACCTTGAAAGCTTGAGTGGAGTCTGTAACCAATTAAAGGTAGCAGAGTGTAACCAAATGTCTTCCCAAGATGAAGAAAATTAGAAATTATATCTCTGAGAGCCATGAATTTCCCCATTTATCTCACCAAGGGCTTTGCAGACTCAACAATCGCATATCTACAGATCATGTCATTTTTTCATAGTATTGTAGAATATATTTTATTGTAGCCAATCACCTATCACTTTGTTTTTCTGTTTTTTTTTCTGCCCATCTGTGAGACTTTGTTCATCTATTTCTTACTCCATAAGTCCCCCAAAAGGGGTAGTTAATCAGATTTCATGCATGCTCTCTGTTCTGTTTTATGGTGTATTTCTCTTTTACCTTGCTCTTATGCCATCATGTTAAAAAAAAAAAAAAATGGTAATTCTGATGATACAGGCTTCTAGAAAATTTTCCCACTCATACAATGTCAAGGATTTTCTCCACTCTTTAATGCTCAAGAAAGCTGTCAAATGATCAAGGAATAAAACAGTGAAAAAAAATATCACTAAAAACCTTTATTACTACCTCCAGAGCAGTCCTGAGCGCTGAGCCCAGAGCCATATGGAATTCTAGAATACCNATCAAGGAATAAAACAGTGAAAAAAATATCACTAAAAACCTTTATTACTACCTCCAGAGCAGTCCTGAGCGCTGAGCCCAGAGCCATATGGAATTCTAGAATACCCCAGTTAACCTACTGCCTGGTGTCAATTTATTATGAGCTCCCTCACTGACCATGAAGCTGACTTACTCGCAGCTAAATATCAAGTCCTCACAAGCTCTGACATGATGGGTTTTTTTTAAACTGAATTCTTCTATACAGAAATTACTATATTCCTTCTGTACATGGATCATAAGAAAATCAGTCAGGATAACAAAATCTCCCACAACAGTTGATTAAAAATATAACCTATATAGTGGCTTTTTTTGCTTCTCCTCATATTACTGAATAGACAAAATCTCTGAATTCTTGGATTCTTCCAAATTTTCTGCCTATTAGGATATGGTGTTTTTCACTTTGAATTTCCTTGCATATTCCTATACTTCTGAATAGTTAGGACTAATTTATTAGTAGAGAGTATTTTGGACAATTCATTCTGTGAATACCAACATGACCGTGTGTCTAAATTTTACCAATGTGTTATCAGTTAAGAATGAGGTCCAGATCTGTTCTGAATTCTTGATTCGCGCAGTATACTCAGTTACTATGCACCTAATATGAAGAAATTAGTTTTGTTTTGGTTTAACTACTTTTAGCTTTGTTTCAGTTTTATTATTTTCAAACAAGTTTTTGTATTGAACGTTAAAAATAACAAATTATATGATAGAATCACATACAGCAACAGCATAGTGTACAAATTCAGTGGATGGCTCTTAAAATTTGCATCAAAAAAATACAAGCTGTCATGTACCTGTAAACATTGCTACATAATATACTACAGTAGACTGAATATTCAGAGGCTCTGGCCCGTATAATTTTATTCTACTTCTCTCCACAGGCACATTGGTAAGGCTGATGTTTCAAAGTAGTGTAAAGAAAAACAACAATGTGACTCAAACCACTAGCTATCAAACAGCTCAAATTAGCTCATTTTCCCAACAGTGGGGTGCATGCTTCTCTCTCTGCTTACCTCATCATTTATGGAAGAATAGTTTTCATGGGAATTCAAGCAGATTGTACATCACAACTAGGACTGCTATGCACATATATTTTGCAAAACTTTCACTCAGAAAATGAATAAAATGTGCACACCATATAGATTAGACACATGAAGAAAAGCTTACAAAAACTTATTTATACATCGGCTGAAAAGTGGAAGAGAGAAAACTGCCAAAACCGTGTTCTATATAAAAAAGTTAACACAAATCTATTTTTAAAGTTCAATATAATGAAGTTGGTAGTAACATTTTTAAATTATATACTTTACAGACATGTGGTATTACCTTATTGATCATGGTAAACAGTCAAATGAGAAGAGAAAGAAATATCAAAACATTTGAAGTTAAGAGTGATCTTCCTAAAAATGCAGAATAAAATTAAATTTTTCTTCCTTCTGATCCTTTCAGAACCTTTGAGTTTCAAATTTCTGCCAAACCTCTCACTGACAATCCTATAGCACTGAAATATACTTTTTAAAAGTATAAACATATCAAAATCATGATTTCCAAGGTGATAATGATTTTAAATCTTAAAAAACACAAGCATCACAGAAGCGGTGCTCAAGAAAGATCCTTCTTAAGAATTAAAAAAAAAAAAAAATCATATTTATGATTTGAGAGGTATTAAGAACAGGGCTCTGTGTGCTCACAAAATGTCACGTTGAAGGTGATCTTAAAAGGCATCACTGTTTTCCATAGATGCATTTTTTTTTTTCTTATTTCCTTCCCATGTGAATTTATATGGCAGGTATGAACTCTATACTTTAACGCAAGCTTTTATTATCTGGATATCAGAAATAAAAATATATTTAAAAGAAATTATATATTGATATTCTGTTGACTGCCATACTTTAGATGAAGAAAGATATACAAATATGTCCACTTTATGGCTAGTGTACAAAGAAATACCATTAGCTCAAACAAATAAATATGGGCAGCAGTTTCTCATAACTGCACTAGGATTGCTGTGGAGTAACATATCTTAGTAAGAAATGTAATTTGAGGAAAGGCTTATATGAAATGTAAAAATATGGCTTTTTATTGCCCCGTATTTGTAAAAATATGAGCAGACTCATGTTCTCAGATCCATTTTGTATTCCATTTTCAAATGTTTATTTTATATATATATGTATATGAGTCTGGGAATGTAGGCATGTATTCTCAGTTTTTTTCACTAGTGCCTTTTATATGTCACTCAAAGTCAGCAAAGACAATACATTTTTCCTGGCTTAGCTTTTATACAAATGCAGGGCAACGTTATCATACTCTGCCTACAGCAAACTCCACCCTAAGTTTTGCTTCTGCTTCTTAGTAATATCTGGTTTTGGATCCATTGTCTAACTAACTATATCAACTACATCAAAATATCAACTACATAAACAGTCCAGCAAGAATCTTGATTAGTAACCAGCTAAAAGGATTAGGGTACCACAGGATGATTCCTATTTCATTGAGCTGTGTAACTGTATGTACGTTAGTAGAAATCTGAACTCAGGAAAGTGTCAGAGATTATTCTCTCTAAATCATCTGTCTTGCTGTCATGGGTTAAGCCCAGTCAGTAACTCAGAACCACGTAGCCCGTTCGCTCACTCCCCCCAATCCCTTCCTCCCTCAGCTCCTGGAGCGATGGGGAGTAGAATCAAAAGAATGTACCTCCCACGGGTTGAGATAAGAACAGTCCAGTAACTAAGGTATAACACAAATCACTACTGCTACCACCAATAATAATAATGTTAAGGGAAATAACAAGGGAAGAGAATACAACTGCTCATCACCCATGAACCAATACCCAGCCTGACCTGAGCAGTGGTCTTGATACCCAGCTTGACCCTGGCAGTGCTCTAACCCTTTGGGGTAACTGCCCCCAGTTTTACATCCTGGGCATGACGTGCTGTGATATGGAATACGTCTTTGGTTAGTTTGGGTCAGGTGTCCTGTCTCTGCTTCCTCCCAGCTTCCTCTCCTCCCTGGCAGAGCATGAGACTCAGAAAGTCCTTGGTCAAAGTAAACATGACTTAGCAACAACTAAAAACATTGGTGTTATCAGTGCTGTTCCCAGGCCGAAAGTCAAAACCACAGCACTGCACCAGCTACTAAGAAGGAGAAAAATGGCTGCTACTGCTGAACTTAGGACACTGGTCTAGGTGTTCCCATGCTAAGCATGCCAGATGTTATGAAAATCAGTGTACTAACAAACTTCAGACCAGATGCAATATTGTAAAATTGAGTCCATTGAGTTTCCTAGTTGTGACGACAAGGAAAGCATATAGGAATTTTCCTCTTGGCACTCTCTCAGTTACTGATCGCATTCAGCTCAAAGAATTTCCTGACTTTCACATGATCTGTTCAGAAAGACTCAGTGGATCTCTCATCCAAGTACCTGTGCAACTCTTCACGAAATATAATCTAATACTCTGACCACCAACAATATTTTTAGCTGCATTCTTCTATCTTTTTTTCTCTTTTTCTTTCTTTTTTTTTTTTTTTTTTTTTTTTTCTTTTTTTTTTTTTTTTTTTTTTTTTTTTTTTTTAAT
>NDXB01002583.1:81856-93483 GCA_002631895.1 Agapornis roseicollis
TTTTTTTTTTTTTTTTTTTTTTTTCCAATACATTTATGGTTTACAATATTTACCAATGTACTGGAACTAATCTTAGAAATACATTAAAAACACTAGACAGTTTCTAGGGAAAAAGAAAATTCTTTGTTTTTTCATATCACAGCCAATGCCTGCTGTGTGTAGTCAATTAGAACTGACCCCTGTGTAAAGCACACACAAAATATTATATTCTCCACTCTAAAGCTACATGTGACTCCTATAATAATTAGTGTCAAATAGAACCCATCCTCTGTAATCAGATTTCCCTATGCTACAGAAACCTGTAATTTATTCTGCTTATGCTATTATATTTAAATCCTAATTAATATTTAGATTCACATTTAACTGAATTCAGTGATGGTTTTCTATATGCTAATTTGTTAGGAGATACAGGCCATCTGTTATGGTGTAGGAGCTTCCCATATGTATTTAATAATTTACAGACAAATGGACTTTATTTTAGCTTTTATTTCTCTTTTTCATTTCTTTGTTTTAGCTCATAAAATCTGAACTAAAATTAAGTTTAAAATTAATTTCTTACAGACTAAATTCATAGTTCCATAATATTAATATAAAAACAATAATTTACATGGGGAGCTCAATCTCTGTGTTATTTTTCAAATTATTAAATTATAAACTTTCTCTGTTGTACAGTTTACTGACAATTTTGTGATCTAGATTACATGAGCTCCATGGGTTTTATGGCTTTACCAAATGTTTTAATGATAACATTTCAAAAGAATTAAACAGGTGTATCCTAATTTCTTGATGAGGAGATAATGCTTTCTATTTTTTGGGCTACCACCAGTAATACATTGTTACATTTTTACTTATGTAAGTTATACAGAGTTCATTCATACTTTACATGTGTTCTCCTCTCAAATCTAATGCAAAGGAACAAATCCATTTACAAGAAAAAAAAAAAAAACAAAAAACCCAAAACTGCATGTCCTTATTCTCAGTCTTGTATTTGAAGGATTAAAATGTTTAATCAAGTACTTCCTTTTATTTTAAAGATCTATCTGTCCGTCAACTATAAAGCACCCTAGAAGCCTATATATATGTTTCTACTTCTTCCTGTTGGCTAGGGTCTAATGGCATGGGGCACACCTGAGTCTAGGCTAGAGTCTAATGTTGGGGCTGAATTGAACCCCAACAGATCAGAATCATTATTTGGTCTAAATGTGAGCTTTCTGTTGTCCACCTATTCTACATATCAACTGGTTGGAGAAAGTACTCTGTCCTTTAAGGTCGCAAATGGAATATAAATGAAATATAAAAAATGCTTTGTAACTACAAGGGCTTCTTCAGCATCACCTAAACAACAAATAAAAGTTCACTGTCTGCAGCGGTGATGACTGTCTACAGTGATAAAACAAACAATGCCAAAATGCACTTAGAGATTACAGCATGATGAGAGACAGAAAAGACTGCATGGTTAGCTAGGCAATGAACTTGACAGAATGAATAAAAGAATAAATGTTGTAAATAAGGTATGTTCTGGCATTCAGTGAAGACAGAAAATGTTCTTAAACTTGCTTACAGGAAGTACTGTTTTCTACTCCATATGATTAAGTTTTGTAGATAGCTTCTACAAGCTGTCACAGAAGAAAAATCCCAATGAGAGTAAAAGTAAATATATGTTTGTGCAAATCATAAAGCACCTTCAGTGACATTTCATAAAAGCCTACACAATACACTTGTACAGATATACAATGTATTACAATTTTGTATAATATGAGAGTCTAAAACCTTGTTTTATACAGAACAAACACTGGAAATGTGGCTGCACAAAGAAAGGTATCTGCTGTGTTTCAAATTGAGATGCGATTCCTAGGTCTGTTTATCTCATGGGGGAAAAGCAGGGTTGTCCCAGCCCAGAGCATCAGACATAATGTAAAGCCTTACTGGGTCATTACCTATTTTTTTCTCTGCCACTACATAAGCATAGCAGCTGCCTCAGTGCCCTTCACTGTCACATAAGTTAGTTATAGGGCAGCTAATCTTTCCACTGTTTTAGTACTTTTTTTTTTACCTGTAGCCAACTTCTATATCTGTTGTATGTTGTTGGTGAAATTATGTATCTTCAGGCTGCTAGGCATAATATAACATTAGCTGGAAAAGATTAGGAATTATTATTGAAATTACAATAATTATTCAATAAAGTGTGTTTTTGTTTTTTCTTTACTTTGAACACTGATGTTCAGTCATACTCTGAGGCAGGCTGAAGATCTAGAAATAAAACAACACTTCTATGAACTTATTGTGAATTTGTATGCTGAGCCCATCAGCACTGAAACCAATAGGAAATTTTCCCATAGACTTCACAGAGGAATATAGTCCTGCCATATAAATGTTGTTTATGATCATTGTTCATAAAGCACAAATTTAAGCACTTATATGAACCTAAAGCCTTACTTATTTTATCTAAATGATAAAACTGTCTCTTAAAAGATTAAAGGTAAATTTGTGAAAAGAGGTAATCAAGTGCCAGAAATAAATCTCTCTGTTTTCTGAGTCTTTCCAGAACAGTTGTCTTTCAGAGCATTAATTATTCTTTCCATAGGACTGAAAGATGAGATTTAAACATCATCTGATAACATCTGGTAGCTACATACTTGCCAAGTCTGTATTTAGATCAGTGGATATCCTGTGAGTAAACGCATGCACTATTTAGCACTGCTTGTCATTTACTTGAAGTTTCTGATGGTTTCAAATTATGCTTACATTCATCCTACCATTTACAGCCACATCCCTTACCAAAATAGAAAGATGTGAGAAAAATCAATTACTGGTTATTATTTTATTTCTTCAAGGAATGCAAATGCCTCCTTCTGATTAGCCCATTATCTTAACTTACTTTCTCTTCTTTAGGTGTTGTTTCTTGAATGGTTGACTAACATAGTGAAGCCCCTTAGTGAGTTCCCTCTTACTGTTACTCTGAGCCTCCACAGTAGTTCCTGTGTAGCTGGCAGAAGCAGGGAGTGATGCAGGTCGAAGGAAGTGATCCTGCGCCTCTGCTCTCGTGAGACCTCACTTGGAGTATGGTGTACGGTTCTGGTGTCAGCAACATGAAAAGGGCATGGAAGTGTTGGAACAAGTCCAGAGGAGGGCCACAAGGATGATCAGGGGACTGAAGCGTCTCCTGTATGAAGATAGGCCAAGAAAGTTGAGGCTGCTCAGCCTGGGGAAGAGAAGGCTGCGTGGAGACCTCATAGCAGCCTTCCAGTATTTGAAGGAGGGCTATAAGGATGCTGGGGAGGGACTCTTCATTAGGGACTGTAGTTATAAGACAAAGGGTAGCGGGTTAAACTTAAACGGGAAGTTTTGATTGGATATAAGGAAAAAAATTTTTTACTGTGAGGGTAGTGAGGCACTGGAATGGGTTTCCCAAGGAAGTTGTGAGTGCTCCATCCCTGGTGGTGTTCACAGCCTGGCTGGACAGGACCTTGCATGGCATGGTTTAGTGTGAGGTGTCCCTGCTTATGGCAGGGGAGGTTGGAACTTGATGATCTTAAGGTCTTTTCCAACCCTAAATATTCTATGATTCTATGGTTCTATGACAGTCTTTTAATGCTCTCTGTTAACACAATAAACAGCATGCTTATCTTGAGAACATTATCAGATTAATCCCAGTGTAGGGGCTTCAATAGATACATTAATATCTCTGCATCATCAGATGTAATAAATACTAAATTATCTCAATTATTTTTCCCCATTTCCATCCAGATGTATTTTGATCAATATATAGACATAAATCAGATGTGAAAACAAACACCATATTTCTTCCCAGTATAATTTTTCCCTACAAAAAAAAATAGAGAATAATTACAAATAAATAGATCCATTAAAATAGTGATTAAGCCTCAGAACCAGGGAACCTTACACTCAGAAATATCATTTTGGGTTCATTGGCAATGTCATGCATAGGAGACTTCAGAACTGTGTGTTAGTTGCAGTTACTGTTCATATACATAAAGACATCACATAAGTAAAGTCTATGGGATAGAGATTCAGCTGGTGTAAATAATGAGAATAGCATTGAATTCAATTCCATGGATTTACACCAGCAAAGATTCTGACCTGATGTGCTTTAAAGCCTTTATGAAAATATAAACTTCCACATACATGGGATATATTTTTTGTGTATTTTAAAGCTAGATTAATTTCACCATGCTTTAACATTACTTATTAGTCACTAAGTGCCTAAATGAATCAAGGTGATTTACTAGAACCTGTCTTAATAGAGTGTTGGCTATATAGGTGCCCATATAAGCTAGCCTTTAGCCATAGTCAACAGAGAGACACCATCTCTCTGTCTATATTAAGATGTAATAAATAAATTTATGAAAAATACCTATTTCCTTCCCTCCACTTTGGAGGCTGTTGTGGTTTAAACCCAACCAACCATGCAGCTTGTTCACTCAGTCAACCCCCCTTTCTTGCCCTCCCCTGCTTCCAGAGAGATGGGGGAAGAATCAAAAGAATGCAACTCCCACAGGTTGAGATAAGAACAGTTTAGTAACTAAGGTATAACACAAATCACTGCTGCTACCACCAATAGTAATAATGATAAAGGAAAAGAATACAGCATCCCATCAACCACCGACAGATAACTCACAACACCCCACCAACCGAGTGCTGACCGACCACCTCTTCCAACCACCCCGAGAGAATCAGGCCCTCCGGATCCCCCCAGTTACATCCTGGGCATGACGTGCTATGGTATGGAATACCTCTTTGGTCAGTTTGGTCCTGTCAGTACAGTCCTGTCCCTCCTTCCTTCTGGCTTCCCCTCCTCCCCGCCAGAGCATGAGGCTCACAAAGTCCTTGGTCAGGGCAAACAGCGCTCAGCAACAACCAAAAACATCGGCCTTATCAGCCTTGTTCCCGGGTTAAGTCAAAACACNTGGCTTCCCCTCCTCCCCGCCAGAGCATGAGGCTCACAAAGTCCTTGGTCAGGGCAAACAGCGCTCAGCAACAACCAAAAACAGCAGCCTTATCAGCCTTGTTCTCGGGTTAAGTCAAAACACAGCTACTAAAGAGAAGAAAAACTGACTGCAACTGCTGAACACAGGACAGAGGCTTACACTAAAAATTTAACTTTCAATACCTCAAATCACATTACATGAGTCTTATTAATGTAACACCATACAGGGTATGTATGTTGTACTTAATATGATACACAAATATACATATATTGACCACTGAAGTGTATGTGCTATTGAGTACATTGCTGAAGGCTAATATTCAGTAGATTTCAAAGTAACTATTAGAAAAATTGCAAACATATTCAAAGAGGAACAATATTTATGCGCACTCCAGTATCTGAGTAATGAATCTGTCTTGTTTCAATTATTTTTACTTTTCATGTTCCTTATATTTTAAGTACTGAGAAACCAGTCTATGCATTAGTAGCTTCAAACATGTACCTACTTTGGCACCTAAATATTGAGTCATTCAAAATCCTTATTCACACAGTATTTCAGATTATCTGCAGTCTCACATCACTGTTACATCCTCAGAGGTCTCTTCTGGCAAAAAATTCAACATCTGCACGGATGGACAATTAAACTTATGTCTTGTATATGTAGTTTTCATTAAAGGAGAAAAGGATCTCTTTCAGCTAAGATAAAGCTTGAGAAGCCTTAGAATCATTAGAACTAATCTCACTTTTCCCACCAGCTTGTGCATACTAACGATTCAGATAGCAATACTGATTGAAAAGGCAGGAGCCCATGCAATGGTTTTATGTGCAATAAAGCGTACAGACATTAGCTCTCCTCTGTAAGTCGTGCTTGTGCTTCACAGGAGCTATTTAGCAATACCATAGGACGTATTTTTTAGAAACTGACATAAGGTTTGGAATTTATAATATGGCATGAATCAGTTGTTGCTCTGCAATCTTTCAAGAAGGATCTTTGTCTCCTTGAGGCATCCCTTTCACGTGCTATTTACTGAAGGAGAAATAGTCACAGTCTTGAAATATGGTAAAGTTTTTGTGTGTCCATTGCTGCTTCATTATTACGGAGGTGAGAAAATTCATGGGTAAACTAATCTTTCTTTTAACAATCATATGAAAATTGTTCTTAAAATGTTCTTTCATTAAAAAAAAAAAAAAAAAGGTATTAGGAATCATTTCATCACCAAAAGTGTTGTCAAGCACTGGAAAATGTTGCTCAGGGAAGTAGCTGAGTGGCCATCCCCAGTGGTATCTAAAAGATGTGTAAATATGGCACTCATGGACAAGGTCCATAAGGACATGGTTTAGACTTGGATTTGGTATTGTTAGGTTTATGGTTGGATTTGATGTACTTAAGGTTCTTTTCCAATGTAAATGGTTCTATGATTCATTTTGCTTTTCCAGGGTGAAGTAAAAGATGGAAATATGTTTCAAACACAATACCCATGTAACGGTACAATACACAGCTGTGTAGCCATATGTGATCTTTCCCACATTCTTCTTTGGCAAGATATAAAGAGTTTTAAGCAATACCTGAATTAAGTAATTGTCATGTTAGCCACTCTGGTGAGGGTCAAAAGAAAATCAGTTACTCCATATGCTGACCAGAGTATTGTATAGACCTAGAAGCATTGTAGATTCCAGACAACAAATATTAGATTGCAAATCTTCCATGAGGCTTTATGCTGTTAATCATTACATAGTGGATGTCTGACGGTGTAGTAGGGATTCACAATCAGAATCTATACATCCAAAGAAAGTATGTAGAAAAATTCAGGTATCCATTCAGGAGGCACAGGTGTTACACTGACATTAATAAAGTAAATAGCACTAGTCTTGGTCTCCAGCACTGCACATAACATTTAATGTTGTCTGTTGGAATCTGGCATGTTTCCAGCTTACGCCACTTAGCGCTTTCCCAGATATTGGTCAGCCAGAACCCAAAGAATTTTTCCAACAGGCAGCATAATTGAGGTTATTCTTAGGAAATTGTGTATTATTGTATTTTTTCTTCAAGGTCAAAGAGTAGACCCAAAACCATTTTGCTTACAAGCATAGCACAGTATAGCAGCTAACATGATGAGCAGTGGGATACCTACAGCCATTAGTAAGGAGCACTGAGAGAGGGAGAAGTTACTTGCCTAACTGCAGCACTCACTGAAATAAATTTTTGAACAGGGTTTGTCAGTCAAAAAAAAAAAATCCCCACATTAATTTAACACTTTTTAATAACTTTGTTCTTACTAGAGACTATTTTATTTTCCTAATTCCTGGTAGCACTGCCCACAAAGACATCTAAAAATAAGTGCCCTATAATGCAATAACATTTTGGTACTTGATTGATCAAGAGATATTTCATGAAGAAAGAGTTAGAAGTATCACTTTCAGAATAAAAGGAGAAAGCTAAATTTATGGCTAACTTTATGCAAAGCCATATACAGTTTTCTGCTTGCATTACGTTATGCATATTATATGAAAAACATAAGAATTAATTCATTTCCTCCTTAATGCAATTTGGAAGTTTCTTTGATTTCTGACATCTTTCTTCTGTTATTTGTTGTAGCAGCTGTCAGAACATATCTATTGCTTGAAAACATACCTAGGAAAAAAGGAAGTAGATATTCTGAGGTAGTTGTTATGCATATGAATTCCTAATGGCATTCTCCAAAGGGAAGGGCACTATGAAGGTGTGAGAAATTCTACTATTAACTTCCACACATAAAGAAAATGCTTATGTTTAGATCAGTTTCCATACATCATTTCTCCCTGAAACCTGCTCCAAACACTTCTTCCAATAGTGTTAGCGGTAACTGACCACCACTTTGAGTTTGTTAGTGTTTCACCAAATGTCATCTGCTGCTTTATCCAAGAAATGCCAAATTCCAAGTACATTCTCCTTTGAGTAGAGCACTAACTTAGGTGGCAACATCCTATTCCTATGGTGGACTTTAAGCACCAAAAAGATTCCTCTTTTTCAGATAATAAACTGCCTTGCAGTAAATGAATTTCACCCTTTTGTGGACGGTACCAGCTGAGCTGTATTTAAGCTCTCAGAACAAGATACAGGTATCAGATCTCCAGTCTCAAATCAGTTGATTTCTATTAGATTCAGAGGGCTTAAATTCACATGCTGAACAGTGGTGAATATTCCTTGAAATCATAACCCTGTAGTATTTCTCTCTTATGCTACATCATAGCATTACATTTCATCCTTCCCTTTGAAGTACTCATGAGACAATGGCTTATAGTAACAAAGAACAGGAATTATACAGTTGATTAATAAAGATAAACAAGCTATATTCTAAACACGGTCCTCTCAAACACTATTGCATTTTAATGTGATACTGCGGCATCTATTTGTTCTTTGGTTCAGTGAATCATGTACATGGTGTGATTGTCAGTCTGCACAAATGACAACTCAGGCTTTCCCCAGTCTGTGGCGATATAATTGCATAGGAGAGCTAAAAAATCAAGGTGACTTCTGTACTATGAATACAAACCATGTAATTTTAAACTCAACCATTCTACATTATGTCACTGTGTGCAGCATAACAGTGGAGCACAATGGGTGGTACTCATTAAAGATAATGGACATGATACTGTTTTGTCTAGGCTGATTTTCTTTATGTTCTTGACAAAGTTCATCCAAAAATATTTATTTTTATATTCAGAATAATTTTCAAACTTCAGAGTTTGGTGTAAGCTTTACAGAGTCCTGGACAACTAAGTTAACCAACCTTAGAACTGGCTATACTTTTTAAGGAATAATATTTCATAGAAAAAAAAATTTACATATAAAGATAAAATTGTAATGTTTTACAGTATCATGTTATTTTTCATTAATTATGTGAAAAAATATATATATTTTTTATTCATTATTTATTCTGATGAGGTCAAACCAGTTTTCCAAAATATGAATTTATATATATGAGGTGGTTAGGTAGAAAGATAGATACATAGATAGATAGATAGATAGATACACAAACAGATATTTATAGTATTTAGTATATCATGTAATGCATACCTGAAAATAAAAGTATGAAGTAATTTACGAATGATATTATGTTAACTGACATTTAGTTGAATTAAATTAGTAAAGCATAAAATGATAAAATATAGCTTGGAAGGGAAATCTAGAGATCACCTAGTCTGATACCCTGCTCAAAGCAACGTCAGAGGGTAAGGTTGCTTGTCCATGTCCAGCCAAGGCTAGATTATGTCCAGGAACTATGTTCTATCACCTCTCCAGTTAACCTGTTGAGATATTTAAGCAGTTCCTCTGTAGAATAATTGTCCTACCTGAAGATTAACGAAGGGAGAGATTAAGAATAACCCTGCAAACAGGTACAAAGGTACTGTTATTTATATGTATACTCATAGCAGCCTTCCAGTATCTAAAGGGGGGCTATAGGGATGCTGGGGAGGGACTCTTCATTAGGGACTGTAGTGATAGGACAAGGGGTAACGGGTTCAAACTTAAACAGGAGAGATTGAGATTGCATATAAGGAAGAAATTCTTTCCTGTTAGGGTGGTGAGATGCTGGAATGGGCTGCCCAAGGAAGTTGTGAGCTCTCCACCCCTGGCAGTGTTTCAGGCCAGGTTGGACAAAGCCTTGTGTAGCATGGTTTAGTGTGGGGTGTCCCTGCCCATGGCAGGTGGGTTGGAACTAGATGATCTTAAGATCCTTTCCAACCCTAACTATTCTATGATTCTATGATTTTGACAGCTTGAGACAATTATAGTATGTTTTAAATTAAGAATTTAAAAGTAGCAGGGAAAAAAAAAAAAAACAACTTCAAAAAATATTCAATAAAAGAGAACATAGATGCTCCAGCACTGAAGGATATACATGCCATGGCAAATCTGACAATATTTTCCTTAGCAGAATGCCACGTACCCCAAAAGAAGGTACGGAGCAATAAGTGCATTTTCTCGTCATCACCTAAGTAAGTAAAGGGATGGAAAGCAGTCAATAAGAATTTGTTTTGAGCAGAAAATAGAAACATGAGAAATTATTATCCACTCGCATTTATTTTGAGAACAGGAGGATGAAGGGTTAATCTCACCAGAAAATTGAGAATTTAAGAAAAAAAATATTCCTCATTTTATAAAATTACTTTGAAAATTTACTAGTTCCTCACACTTTCTTAGTCATTTCTTTCACCATGATGCTCAAAAACTAATATATCTTTCAGGCTACAGGTTCAGCCAGCTTGTTCAACTTTCATTACTTTTTGAAAACACCTGTGTTTTAAGCTGTCATGTTTTATCTTTGAAAACTTAATGCTCATTCAGATTTATCCATTAAATCTGAGCATAGCTAAGACCTTCAATGAAAGTGGGGAATGTGTTATGTGTCTGTAACTGTGACTGTAATTCCAAAGTGAGTGGGTCTACTGAAGACATTTTCTCCATTTATACTGACTGCACTAGATCAATATAACTATAGAAAACACTAGAACCTAGAGAAATACGTGAATTTACTCACAAGAAGTACCTAACTACTTCATGAATGAGGTTTAACTTTTCTTTCTTGACATTTCTCCAGTGGGCAAATATTGTCATCTGAGAGGTCAGAGGCAAATCATCTACAGATATTTTCAATTTCTTTATTTAGACAATGATCCCTCAAAAACTATTGATCAGATACTGGGGAGCTTCCAGAGGGATTTCATAAAGGATGGAACTTAGTACTGAGGTGACACTCCACCACCCAAGCCCTTACACCTGGTGCTGTCATCCTGCTCACCTGCAATGACTTTTTTTAGTTAAATGAATTGACCCTAGCACTGCACACCCTTTGGGAGTGGCCACTGCACTTGAAATGCACCAGTAAATGCGCTGGTAGATAGACAAAAATGTTAGTATATTTGTCCTTCTTTCTTCTCCTTTTCATTGCTTTGGGAGTTAGCCTTCATTCTTCTCTTGGAAGTTTGTCTTCACAGGAAGCCTGTCCACCAGGAATGATCTAAGGTTATCTGCCATTTCGTATATTTTCTTACAATGATATTTTCCTTCAGAGTAAGACGCTGGCTACTCAGTGAGCAGTGCCATTGTGGTTATGTCAGGTTTCAGCAGAGAACATTGTTAAATGTGAGACTGGCTGACTGACAAGATATCTGGCACACTCAAAATTACAACAGTTTCTTTTGCTGTAAAGGAGACACAGTAAAAAGCATTGTGCATTGCTAAGGAGGCCATATGGTTTGTCTGCCTTAGAATACCATGCCAAATATTTCAGCATGTCTGTGCATGTGTGTGGCTTAATTTAACTGTAAAATTTGGACACCTTTTTCATGCATCTCTTCTGTGTCCAATATAATTGAACCATTTCCTTGTGCACATGTCTCCTTCTCTCTGACATGTTGAAAAGGGTCATGGAGCTTACCAGTTTTCCTGTGTGCCAGTCTAGACTTTCTGATGATCCCTACTAGTTGTTGCTAGTGTGTATCTACTAGTGTGATATTAAATGTAAATCTTGCCTGTGAGAGTGTCCTGTGTTCAGCAGTTGCAGTCAGTTTTTCTTCTCTTTAGTAGCTGGTGTTTTGACTTAACCCAGGAACAAGGCTGATAAGTCCGATGTTTTTGGTTGTTGCTGAGAGATGTTTGCCCTGACCAAGGACTTTGTGAGCCTCATGCTCTGCC
>NDXB01002584.1:0-19190 GCA_002631895.1 Agapornis roseicollis
GGGGCGGGGCGGGAGGGAACAATTTTGAGTATTTCCATAAAATCCCAGAAAAGGCCATTTGCACACTTTCGGTACAACAGGTACACATAAAATTTGCCTTAAGTTTCTCACACCTGTTAAATATTGAACAAAATAAGCCACAGCTACTACCTTGCAAATAAGGAGAATTTAAACTAGTAACATTTTGGTTATTTTTCCCCAGAAACGACCTGTTCCACAAAATCCCAGTATTCCATGAAGCGCAAAATGCACATTCACAAGCCGTGGCCTCTCTTTAACCAAAATGTCCCTTTTCTTTTTTAGCTGGAACTCACCTAATGTTGTCACTATTTAGTAAATACTTCTTAATGCGTGGTAGTTTGCGTAGTACTGGTTTAATGTCAGACATTTCTGCTATTCTCTTCATTAGCTTCACCTGTGCAAGAACAGAAGGCAGGAAGACCTCAGATTAAGCCAAATAGAAGAAATGGCAAAACCAAGCAGTGTAGTTCCAAAGTTGAGGATTTAGGCCTTGCTGAAGGACACCACAATGTCTTCACCTGATCCATCCCACTGAACATTTCTTGGAGTTCTCCAGAAGGTGTAAGGTTTTTACTGGCTCTAATAGAGGCATATAAATGCCCAGAGTCTGGAATCCCATTTGCCAGCTCCTGGGCAGTCTTCTTAACCAGCACTCTGAAATGCTCTTCCTCCTCAAATCGGGGGCTGAAAAAAAGTGGAAACGGTCTCTGGATCTCACGCAAAACGATACCAATGGAATTTATAATACTGAATCATCCATCCATCACCTCAAGCTCAACAAAGAGCTTTTAAACTATTGGCTGTCCATTTAATCCACTATACAGTCATGCAAATGATGGAATACTTAGGTTTAGAAACTGAGAGCCACTAAAGATATAGCTATAAAGAGAAATCCCAAAGTAGGATCTCTAAGAGGAGAATGGTTGAGGGAAGAGGGAAAAAGAGAACCCCAAAACACATGCAAAACCACAAACAAATGAAGCCCCATGTACTGTACTTGTTAAATATTTCACTCCATAAATGCATCATGTCTGGCAGATTTCTATCCAAGCACAGAGATGAAAAGAGCACACCCTGAAGGAAAAAAATAAAAACAAAACACAAAAAAACCCCTTCACACAACACAACCAAAGCAATGGCCTGCGAAATGCACAGTAACTTTTAAATTAAAGCGATACAATGATACCAACCTAATGCTACACATCACAAAACCACTTTAAGGCAGGCTGTCCTACTAAAATCAGGGCAGACATGAAATGTGATTGTTCTTCACAAAAAGCAAGCTTGTCACTTTCTCCTCCTCAACAGAAAGCAGCAGTTTAGAAACAGAATTTCTTATTTTTCACATAAAGCACAAATGAAGCTGTTCTGGGGATGCACCTTTCTGCAAAGTAGCTCCCCTCACCCAGCTCTGGGATCCATGAGCAGTAGGCCACAGCAGCAGACTCCCAGCAAGTCTGAGAAAATCCTTAAGGAATACTGCTAGGACTGTTATGTCCAATTCTAAGATCTAATGACCTTGCAAACATTCCATGTTTCTGAACCACATCAGCAGTGACATACGCATGTTAATAGCCCTGTGTACAACACCATACCATTCTGTTCTCTATCTTCTGCTTCCACATTTTTTTGCAGCACTCAAACATGGTGACAGATGCTAGTGCAGCACTGCCTTAAAATGGATAACCACATCAAGCACTCCCCCTACGCAAAAACATGAAATCACTGTAATGGTCCAATTTAAACCTAACACAAAAAGGCACCAGTCCTTTTATGCACTTTTCTAATTCCTTTCATACAGGGTTTCCAATGCATATTAGCTGACCCTTTACCTGGAAGCCCTGACTGACAGTTAACTACAGAGCTGTTATTGCAAGTGCAATATCTTGACGTTTATGATTAATTTACCTGTTCATACACATCCAGGTGTGAATCATCTGGAATGATATGTGGGCTGACAGACATCCCACCTGTTTTTAGTTCTATTTTATGGGCTTGTTCCCTGTAATCAAGGGCTCCACATCCCATCCTGTGAAAAACAAGAGAAATCTACTTCCATTTCCAGTGTATGGCAAAACCTGAATCCATATGGCATTTGTGAAGTAGACTGTTTAGGCCAATGCTAATTTAACAACTAAACAACTCGGGCATTATCAATCAATCATAACAGTTTACAAGTTACAAAAGTTTCACTCCAAGCTCTTCAATTAAAGCATCAAAATGGTGTATTAAAAGGTGTGTTTTATGTACAGGCTTGCTGCCAACGTTTATATGGAAAATTAAAAACATCACATAAACTGTTATCACCAATAAAAAGAACAGATTCCTCCAGCTCAGGTCACCTGGTCTGCTCTATGCCACTCTTGCCACTCTGATAGGGTTAGTGTTTCTGTGAGTACATGCTGAAATTAGACTAAAAATCTACCCAAGTGAAACCTTAATTTCTGCTAGGCTATTTTTCACTTCTATGGATTTTACAATCTGTTCAGGAAACACTTATGTTGATACAGAGGAACAAGGCAATGCATAGACCGATGAAGAAGGAGAAAGGAGCTGGCAACTCTGCAGGGAAGACGGAACACTATTGCTTCTGCAGGACACCAGCTTACCAGCACTTCCTTTGTATACCAAGGACAGATGTTGAAATTATTAAAACCCATACTATTTCAGTAAGCTATAATACAGCCTGTTGCTTCAGCTTCTGAGAAAGTAAACCTCTCACTTTGTAATGACATTGCAGAAGAGCGGCACATATGGTTTCAGCTCCTCAGGAAGTGTGTTCAAGCTGGAAACAGCTCTGAAATAAACCACCCCATTGGTTGGCTGAGCACAGTACTGGACAGGAGTTTCATCAGCTGGGGATAAGAAAAAAAAAAAACAAAAGCAAAGATCAACCAACAGCTTCCTACTATAAACACATAAAAGCAAAACAATTTCTTACAAGATCTTCCCATTAACAGTTATTTACTGCTGGCACTTCTTGTGGCACTGAAAGCTGCACTAAAGGGGGTTGCTGTTTCTATTCCTGGTAAGGTAATACATACCTGGACAATTTAAAGAGAGGAGTCTGTTGTTGGAGCCACATTTTAGAGATAACACTCAAATAAAGTGAATTTTTCTCCCTTATTTTTTAACTTCATCATGTCAAAGGTTGAGGAACGCAGGTTCCTACACTGTACGTTCTAAGTTATGGCATTAGAATATATATTCTAGCATTTTCACAAAAGCAGGTCATTTTGGCATCAAAATTATACAGTACTTGACACTTGCTGGCAATTTTTGCAGGAAAATGCTAGAAATACGCTATAGAACAGTATTACCTGCAAGATACTGACAGAATTGTAAAAAAAATTGAGATCCACAATTTCTTGTTACCTATCAATCCAGAGGGCAGCCACCAGCAAAGCAGGGAGAAACTGGCACTGCAGTGATGCAGAATGACAATTTATTTTTTCCTATGGCTCCTGTACATTGTATTCTGTAAGAAATGGGTAGGCAGGGAGAGCAGTAATGAAGGCTCCATGCACAAGCTGCCAGCAGTACTGCACGCTGAGTAAGTCTATGGTAAAATGGGAGATTGCTCAAGAGCAGTGGAGCATGCCACCTAGAGGCTCCTCTGCTCGTGGGTCAGAGCAGGAAGCAGGGAGCTTGCTGGCATAAGCAGTCTACTGCCAGACTAGAAGACTGTAACTATGCACAACAGAATACACACGCTTTGCAAAGTGCAAAAGGAGGAAAAGCTGGGCAACAACCCAACAGTGCTGAAATTTAGAGGACAAACCAGTGGTTACACCAACCTACAAGTGTGGTCTCCAGCACGGTGAATGGGATTTTGGGTTCAATGTCAGATACTTTCAGAGCTGGGAGACAAGAGGTATCTTGAGGTTTGCTCTGAAGAGCAATTAATTCCAAACCTAGTAAGGAGACAGAACACCAGTTTGTCATTTTCAGCTTTTAGTGAAAGTGCTGTCAACGCCTACTGCAGTAATGCAGATCAGAGAGAAACACAAGGGTTTGGAGTTTAGAATTTTCTATCAATTCTTCCAAGTATTTTACTGAAACAAATTCTGCAGATTATCACATCACAACAACAAACAAAACACTCTTGTCTTTGGAAATTCTCTTTCCAATGTGCCCTTAATAGCCTGTTTGCAGTAACATGCAATTTAGACTCTGAAGAAGTGACACCTGCCAGCCTGTTCTGTCACCCAGCTCTGCGAACAACCCAGGCAACCCCAGAACTTGCAGGTAAGAAGCTCCTTCCTAATCCATTCCTCTCAGCTCTTACTCAAGTGCTCTGTCAGTACACTGATGCAGCTAAACTGTGTTTAATTTTACATTTCAGCCGTTCAGTTTCTATCTGGCTACCTCTAAGTATTCTTTAATTTATCTTTATAAGTAAGACTCATCTGATTTTCTGCTCCCCTATCCCTTGCCTGGTAGCAAAGATTTAGAAGACTTCAGAAGATCAACACCACTATTTCCGTGATCAGATCACTGCTCTCACAAAACTAGATGACTACTCAAGGTGTCCAAGTTTAAGTTATTGCCCAGAATAAGTTAAACACAACCCACCAATGGCTTTTTAAGTGGAGAAAATAAGAAATAAAACTACAAAATAGGAATTTTGTAGGAGCACAGGGCAGACCTTGTATGCACGAAAATAAGTAACAGTTTCAAGGTGAATGGCGGCAATAATCTTGTATTTAGTGCAAGTCAACATGGGAAAGAATAAGCAGATCAGTATTTTGAAAGAATTTCCTTTCTTCTACCCTAGTGGAGACATCGATCATTCTGGTTTTGCATATTGAAACAAATGAAACCTATCAGTCATACACCATAGTGTAAATACTGACTGTACAGCCCCATAACACATATACGCAAACTTCCAAGAAAAAATACCACCCCTTTCAAAGCAAATCCTGGACTGTTGCCTGAGAACTGGAGATATTCTACAGAACAGCTAAAAGAACTGGCTGTGTTTTTAAGCAGTTACCCAAATGAAAATATGAAACAGCACATCAACCTTTTTCAAAGATTTGGTTTTTTTCTTCTTCAGAAAGAGCATTGATCTTTTTTTCCAGCTTTTCTGCTTCCATTTTTGCTTGTTTATCATGGTAGTTTTCCTCTGGACTCATTGTCAGAGTCAATCTATGTGGATTATCCTGCAGAAATGTATCACAAAACAAAGCATTATTAATTTTGAGCGCAACTGCCTCCTGTTTTGCCTCAGACTGTTGCTTCATCAGCAGCAGATAAAAAGCAGTCTTGTGCATCATTTGTCTTGCATATTATCAAAAGTATCACAAACAGGCAACCTGAACTCTTAATTTCATACAGAACAGCCTGCTGCAAGGGTGGGGAAGAGAGGCAGCTCACCACAAGAACAAGCATGAACAACCTTCTGTGAAGTTTTAGTATATAGAGTCAGAATCCCTCAACAGCACACAGTACTCATTAGCTTAATTAAACCAAAGTTAAACAACTGTACATAACACAACAGAGACGCATGCCCCAAGTTTAATCTGGAGAATGTTCTAAGATGGGGAATCTGGTTAAATGCAGGAGGGCTGCATTAAACTCCTCTTTAAACCTGCCCAAGCTTGAGTGCACAGAGATTCCATATGATGCAAAATGTGCATGCCTCATCCTGCTCAGAAATGCTTTACATCAGTCTTACTGCCAGAGAACTCCCTGCATTATGAAAGCGTCACAACTGCTGTTGAATTTCTCTTTGTTTATACCGGACTGTGGAATTTTAATGACAAAATTACTCAAGCAGCTTCCAATTTATATAATACTGGGAGGCCAGTCAAATGACAGTGACCTCAGAAACTGCCAGTTTTGAAGTAGGAGTCAAACAGCAACATCTGTCACTGACAGACACTGATACTACTTGGGACAATGTATCCAGACTCTGTTTTATGAGTATTCTCCTATGCTTATGTGCAAAGACTATGGAAACCTGATTGACTATGGAGTTGAAGAGGGAAATTCAAAATTATCCAGGCATAATAAAATGGACAGGATGAACAGCATTCTCTCCCTCACTCTTAGCCTTCCTGCTTTATTTATCTCCAGGTACAACATACATAGAGTGTAATATTTTGATGTAAGAACATCCAACTATTCTCACTGCTTCCTACCCAGTCATGTTTTTGCATTGGCTCCCTTGTCAGAACTGCACCGTAAAGGACATTCTCAAAAATACTGCACCTGCGTTTCTTCCCTACAAAATCCAAAACCTTAACAGCTCTCTTCTACTTTCAGACGCTAACAATGCCTCTATGAAAACAGATTTAAATTGATGCCATTGCCTCTTGTCTGAGTATAGGAGAACCAGCACCCACTCACTATTAAATCAGGTCGGCAGTCACTTATAATAGATCTGCCCTTCAAAACAGCTTCAGAACTTCAGAACCTGGGGGGGGAGGGAGGGGGAAAGAAGGCTAAAGACAAAAAACAAACAACCAAAAAACCACACAAAAAAAAACAAACAAAAAACCCAAACAAACAAAAAAGGCAAAACCCACCAAAAACTACAGAAGGAAAGGCAAACAAAAAATAAATCAACAAAAAATACCAAAAAAACACCCCACACCTGAGGAAAACAAAAGGGGGGGGGAAAAACCCCTCAAAACACCACAACAAAAAACACCACCAAAAACCCCAACACTTTTGCATTGTTATCATTGGATTTTTTCTTTCTGACATTATTTAGTTCAGGTCTTCAGGACTATGTTATATGTTATAATGCCTTCACCATTTCTATTTCTTCAAGAACGTATGGAACGGAAAACAAGAAAAGGAGCAGAAAGCAATTGGCACTGACAACACAGTTCAGACAGCAGTTCAGTGAACCTGACAAGCACTAGAACGATCTTCCTTATTCAAGGAAAAAGAGATACATCTTGCTATGCCAATACCAAGAAACACATGACTAGGTCTGTAAACTCTCTGAGCTTCTCATTAGGAAACACTCACGTAGCATCAGGCTTCACAGTTCAGTAAAACACTGGTGTTTTATTAGTGTTCTAACATGTATATTTTCAAATGTCCAACCAGACAATTCTTTCCACTTCAACCATTTAACGTTAACATGTCTCATTAAAAGTTCATCTCAAATATGCAGTATGGTTACACAAAATTACCCTTGAGTTTAATTTTTAAAGGTAAAACTGTGATTTAAAAATTAATATCAAAAATACTCTGCCTACCTTAAAATATGTTTTAAGTTTTTCCTGAAGAAATGTGGGATTTTCTTTAAGGCGCTGCCTGAACCAAGAGACTTTATCTGCAATCCTCAGAAGCTCCACTGGATCCCCATCTTGATTCCAGCAGGAGGCTATATACTGAATAGGAAAGATTAATTAAGTAAGCAGGACAATCCATCTGCATTTCTATAACTGACAAAATCTGTGTTCCAAAACCACCTTATCATTTATATTTGACTAAAAGACATTTAATGAGTAGTTCTATACATCTGGAGAGGAAAAAAAAAGTAGCTGAAATCTTTGTTCAGATTAAAGGACTATACTCCATCATCGTCTGTCCCCTATTCTATCCTCTAATTTTACCATAGCAAACCACCTTCTTTTTTTCTTTTCCTTCTTTGTTATGCTTACATGTGTATATCTGTATTCTGGAAATCGATCATACCATTCTTTCCTCCTTCCCATTTAAAATGAATTCATTCTTCAGCCCAAGAAAGAAGGGAAAAAGGTACAGGTGGCGGAGACAAAGCAGTACATAAATTTTACAGTCTATCCATTAATTGTATCAGATGAAATGATTTATAATAAGATAACTCAAAAATGTAATATAGCTGGGACTTTGGAGAAAGAAGACACTAAATAACCAGAAATATCCCCAGGATATTTCTGTTGGAAGGATTTTTATTCTAGTTTTATTCTTTAGTTTGAGACTATTACATTTGCTTAAGTTGCTATTGAAAGTTATTCAAGCACATCACAGGGCCAGTTATCAAAACCATCTCCATTCCTACCCCATATGAATGAGATAAAATTGAATGAAGGCAAAATAAAAAATTCCAAGACATATGAAAGAGAAAAACCCTTAAAAGCATATAGAAAACAAATGCATTTGCACTGTCAAAGCCACCTTACTGCTTTAGTTACAAGCTGGTATCACAAGCCTTCCAGACTTTTAAAGTAATATCTATTATTATCTATTCTGTGGAAATTCCCTAATGTGTTTTAAAGAATAGTTAGATTTTAGAATACACTCAAGTTAATCCTTTCAAAATAAAAGCCATCCCATTTGAGGTTTACATGGAGTCATTACAACAATCCAGTTCTGGTTCTCAGTAAGTAACCTAAAAGCTTAAGCATGTATCTAAGAGCACCGCCCAAATGTTTCTTGAATGCTGACAGACTTAGGGCCATGACCACTTTCTTGGTGTCATGGTTTAACCCCAGCCAACAGCTCAGCCCCACACAGCTGCTCACTCCACTTATCACAGGATGCAGGAAAGAATCAAAAGGGTGAAAGTGAGAAAACTCATGGGTTGAGATAAAAACAGTTTAATAGGTAAAGCAAAGTTACAAATACAAGCAAAGCAAAGAAAGGAATGCATTCACCACTTCCTGTGTTCAAGCCGGTGTTCAGTTATCTCCAAGTAGAGCAGGGCTTCATTAAGAGTAACATTTACTTGGGAAGACAAAAACCATCACCATGAACATCCCTCCCTTTCCTCCTCCTTCCCCTACCTTTACTGCTGAGCATGATGTCAAATAGAATGCAATATCCCTTGAGCCAGTCGGGGTCAGCTGTCCTTGTTGTGTCCCCTCCCAACTCCTCGGCAGAAAAGGCCCTAGCTCTGTGTAATTGCTGCTCAGCAGCAGTCATCCCTGTGTAATCAGCAGTGTTTTTATCACAAATCCAAAACATACCTTCACGCAAGCTATTATGAAGAGATTTAACTCTATCCCAGCCCAAACCAGTACCACTGAGGAGCTTGCTCCAGTCCTTCCCCACCCTCTCTATGAAGAACTCTTTCCTAATATCCACTCTGTACTTCCCTGATGCAGCTTGAAGCCATTTCCTCCTGTCCTATTATTACTGGATACCAGGAAGAATACTCCAATACCTCCTGGTCCTCTTCACATCATGAGGGAGTTACAGACAGCAATGAGGTCACCTCTCAGTTTCCTCTTTTCTAAGCTGAACAAACCTAGTATCCTCAGCAGCTCCATGTAAGTCATGCTCTCTAGTCATTTCAACATCTTTGCTGCCCTCCTTTGGACATGTTCTGATATTGTTACGTGCTTGTATTGTGGAGCCCAATATTGCACACAGTACTTAAGGTGACAACATGCCGATGCTGAGTGTGGAACAACTACTTTAATGCACTCCAGCATATGGCTGGTCCTTTTCGCCTTTATGTGACTCATGTTGAACTTATCATCAACAAAACCCCCATATCCCTTTGATCATAGAATGACAGAGTAGTCTGGGTTGGAATGGAACTTTAAAGGTCACCTAGTCCAACCCCCTTCAGCTAGATCAGCTTGTTCAGAGCCCCTTCCAACCTGATTTTGAATGTTTCCAGGCCCTTTCTGAGAGGCTGCACTCCACCCTAACCTCCCAGTCTATATGTACATCCAGGATTACACTGTCCCACATGCAGAATCCATAGTTGTCCTTATTGAATTTCATACAGTTTGTGATTGCCCAGCATTCTGATCTATCAAAATCTCTCTGTAAGGCCTCTTCACTCTTGAGGGAATCAACAATTCCTCCTAATTCAGTATCATCAGCAAATGTACTTAGTATACATGCAACTCCTGTGTCCAAGTCATGATAAAAACATTGAGGAGAACTGACCTTAAAATTCAGCCCAGGGGAACACCCCCAGCAACTGGCCACTAGTCAGATATTATCCCATTTAATAAGATTCTCTGCCCCACCTTTCAGTCAATGGTTCACCTGTGGTGTTGTGCCTTAAATCAATAAATCACACACAGAAAAGTCCTAATTTTAAAGTTTGCACAGCACTGGAATACAGCATGGAAGTTAAGAAAATTTTTACCACATGACATTTAAAATTACACAGGCTGTCATTTCTGATAGCCAGTGTGGCTTCATAAAAGACAAACACTGCCCCACTAATCTGGTAGCATCTCTACACCTGGGCTGGGGCAATGACCAGTAATCAGTACAAGCTGGGTGATGAATGGTTTGAAAGCAGCCCTGCAGAAAAGGGCTTGGGGATATTGGCAGATGAAAAATTGGATATGAGGCCACCATGTGTGCTTGCAGCCCTGAAAGCTAATCCTATCCTGGCCTGCAGCAAAAGAAGCGTGGTCTGCAAACTGAGAGAGGTGATTCTCCCCCTTTACCCCACTCTCATGAGACCCCACCTGGAATACTGCATCCAGCTCTGGGGCCCACAGCACAATACAGATATTGACCTGTTAGAACAGACCCAGAAGAGGGCTGCAAAAACGATCAGAGGGCTGAAGAACCTCTCCTGTAAAGACAGGCAGAGACAACTGGAGTTGTTGAGCCTGAAGAAGAAAAAGGCTCAGGAAAGACCTTGTTTCAGCCTTTCAATATATGAAGGGGCTTTTAAGAAAGACAGAAACTTTTAACCACAGCTGCAACAGTTTTAAACTGAAAGAGGGTAGATTTGGATTAGACATAAGGAATAAATTCTTCATAATGAGGGCAGTGAGACACTGGAAAAGGCTGCCCTGAGAAGTTCTTAATACCCCATCACTGGAAACATTCAAGGCCAGGTTGTACAGCATCTAGTGGAAGGAAGACGGCCATGCCCATTGTAGGGAGGTTGGAACCAGATGATCTTTAAGGGTTTCTTCAAACCCCACCTATGCTGCAATTCCATGATTAATGATAACTAGGTCCCTTTCAGGCCCTTTTCAAGGTCAGCTTCTAAAATATGACCTCAAGGAAGCAAACTGAAGTACAATCCTCATCTATGGGAATATTAACACCAAATGCTGCATGCCTGGTCTTTAAAAGCAACAATGGTTTAAGAGCGTTTGTTGCAGAATTAAGTCCTAATAATTGAAACAGCTTCAGGACTTAAAAATGTTGCAAGGTAAAATATATGCATAAATATTTCATCAGTCACAGTAACCTGCACAATCTGAAAGCATGCTAGGAAGTGCTGGCTATCAAGTGAGGCACATTTTACCAGATCCTACTATGAAACATGACAGGCAATTAAATATCCACAATCCGTCTGTTTCACTGTATGGAAATCTGATTTGAAACAACTCTTGGTTTTGCTCTTCCGTTTGTAAGTCTCATGTTAATCCAGGGATCTGGCATACAAAGTTAGGTAAAAAAGCAAAGGAATGAACTGTTGTTCATGCTGAAGATGATGAGCACTTGAGAGACAGAAAGCAAATGAGCTGCTAAGCAACTGAAGTTGCTTAGAGCAGAGAAAAAAAAACAAGAGGACGCTGGACAACAAGTGGCAGCAGGAAACCCCGATTTCCAGACTGACTGCAAATACTGCAGTTACCTTATTCCCAAATCTATCAATGACTTGCAGACTTACAAAGACACAACATTCTGCTGTGGAACATGTTTTCTGTAACAGCTTTGTCTCAAATTTTGGTAAAGTTTTGGTATAAAAATTTGAGGCCAAGAACTGAATTAGTTTATTTTCACTTGTGAATCATGAAATTAAACTGCAACAATACAACCCTAAATTCCATAGAAAAATAAGGGCCTTCTGTTTGATTTTTAAAAATACACAGACATCTAGCCAAAACACAGTTACAAGAGCCTCTATGGCATGCCTCCTGCAGAAGTAATCAGTGCTTCTGCAATTAAAGCTACTATTCAGGCAAAGAAAACAGGTGCACTGCCTGCTTAAGTCCTATAGTGTGGAATCCAGTGACAGCTTAAAGCCTGTTGAATAGAAGAAAGAAAGATATACCTGAGATGACAAAGAAAAAGCCCTTAAGTTAAAAGCCACAAAATGATCCCCTATTTTTTAAAGGCATAGACAGTAGATTTCTTATCCACTCCTGAAAAAACGCTTCACACAGGCACATGTACGGACTTACAGAAGCCAGGGCAAGTCCAAAACTTGTAGACTGATGCTTCAGGTGGATTTCAATTTTGTGAAGTAGAGCTTCAATCCTATCTTCCTCAAATCCTTTCCTTTGGGAAGGGGTCATGAGAGAAGGAAATCATATCCATTAACACTAATCACTTTAAGTGAAGCTATGAGAATGAACTATAACATCAATAAAGAAAGCATTACAACATAATGCCTTCCACATCGAATTAGAATTGATATGAAATAATCTTATCATGCTGTGTCATTTAGTGAAACTGCACTAATACCATTAAACTGAAGGTTATGCTGATGAATATGCTACAATAGAGGAAGTGGCGGATGCAAGTTTTGAGAGTATTGAACAATGGTTCATTTATTTTAATATAACTAAATTTTTAAGGTATGCTATTCTATATATGCCTGTATATCATTATTACTATCCAATTGTAAAAAAAACTGTAGGAAAGAACTAATTCTATTCTCAAAACTTTAATATTACTCACGCAATAACATCATCAACTGTTCTGGCAATAATCTGCTTCACAGTATCAATGTCTCTTTCAGCAATACCCTGTAGACCCACACTGAAATAAGCTTCTCTTGTTGAGCCATTAAACCTAGAATAAAGCATATTCAACTCAGAAAGAAGTACTATAACTTAAGCATTAAACCTGCTTACAAAGGCAAAAGAAGGGAAAACACCCATCATTTTCACATACACACATGCAGCATTTTAAAAGCTAGACAGAAAGAAAAATAATTACCAAAGAGGCAAGAAATGGAACTTAAAAGCATTTTTTTTTTTTGGTTCAGTAGTAGCAGCCACCGTTAAGAAAACATACAGCACATGATATTAAGAGAAAGAAAACCAATTATGGAAGAAAAGCTGGTCTTTTTTGTTCATCTGGCCATCCATACATAAGTACTTTCAGATAAAAAAAGTCTCTGGTTTAAAGGTGAAAATTTTGGCTGCCTGTGATGCCAAACATACATTCTACTTAAGCAGCTGAGTGGAATGGTACTTTTAAAGCAGTGCTTGTAGAGTAAGTGGTAAAGGCAAATGCAGCGTTCCATGTTAGTTGCAATTATTTTTCAGTAGTACTTTAACCCACAGAAGTAAATATTTTGTCCAAGCTGTCAGGCATGGTTAATCCTAAGAGCTCATCTTTACAGAGACAAATGGACCTTGCACAAATACAGAACACCTAGTAGTCTGAACCAAAGCCAGCAAACAAAAATGCATTGTCCTGGTTTTAGCTGGGATAGCTAACTTTATCTAAACTGTAAACACCCACTATTTCATGTCTTAAAACCACAGAAAGAATTCAACAGCAGACTCAGGTTGTTGGATACTTGAATACTGATCTCTGGACTCAAACTTACTCTTCTACACTGATCCATCGGCACAGTAACTAAAGCGAATTAAAGCCAACTCACTATGCAGTTCAACCCCATATTATTGTAGTCAACCTGGAAGAGGCTCAGCTGACAAAACATACAGCTCAATCACTACTTCATTGTCTAAGGATAGATGTCTACTGCTATGCTCTGTAAAGTTAAGATGCCTGCATGGCACTGTCATGCATGACACAGGACTTGCAAGAAGCACATGACTTCACGCAGAGACAGTTCAAGCCAGGCAGAGTATGACATTACAATCATAGATGAGTATATTAAGGTTTGTCAACCAAACACGTAATTCAGTCAGTGGAGACAAAGGCATTATTTTTGTCACTATTAAGTAAAAAATCAGATGAACCACACCCTGAAAGCACTGCTTGCTTTATGCTGATGATACAGGAAAACTACAATGAGCAGCTGAATGTGTCGTTAGGTGAAGATAATCTACCCACCCTTGGTCTGCAGCACAAAGCTTGCTTAGAAGAGCTAGCAAACTCTTATAAGTAGTACTAAATGGCCAAGACAAAAACCCCAAGCAAATTAGGGCACTGAATGTATACCATGTTCTTATCTACACATTTTTCTTGTTCATAAGCTTTAAACAGTACACATTTATTTAAACTAACATAGCTTCTATCAAATTATTTTGACAAGCCAAAACTTACACTTGAGAATGCTTTATAGATCAGCAATAGAAACTCTTACGATGTTTTAATACTTAAATATTATTCTAGCACATATTGACTGTATGAGAGATGACTTCCCAAAACATACCAGTTTTTTACTTTCCTAATACTGCTTATAGTGATGAAATATAAATGGTGACACTTACCCAACATCAGGAGAAAAATCTGTACCAACACCAGACTCAATTAAGGCTTTGTAAAAAGGAGAATTTGGCCCATCAACCAACAGTGAAGACAACAGGCTTAGTGTGAATGTTTCAAAAACATCTGTAATACTGAAGAAAAATTAACAGAATCATAGAATAGTTAGGGTTGGAAAGGCCCTCAAAATCATCTAATTACAACCTCCCCCTGCCATAAGCAGGGATACCTCACACTAAACCACGCCACACAAGGCTTCCTCCAACCTGGCCTTGAACACTACCAGGGATGGAGCACTCACAATCTCCCTGGGCAACACATTCCAGCATCTCACCACCCTCACAGGAAAGAATTTCTTCCTTATATCCAATCTAAACCTCCCCTGTTTAAGTTTGAACCCGTTACCCCTTGTCCTGTCACTACAGTCCCTAATGAAGAGCCCCTCCCCAGCATCCCTATAGGCCCCCTTCAGTTCTTAAAAAGCATCAAGCTATGAATATGTGACATCCAGCATAATTGATTTCAAAAGAGTTATTTCTACAAAACAATGCAGAGGGTGCAAGGCAGAAGAAACCGTCAGTTATAAACACTGCACCAAACCTTGGGAAAGTAAGAAAGTTCTGCACTTCTAACTAGAAGTAAAGCAAGTTGAATTAGACTGCAAGGGTAAAGTTAGCAGTAGGGTCATATGGAAAAGCTTGCACATGTCAGGAAACTAAAAGACAGGAAGCCATTTTTCCCAATAGCCTAATCCACTAAACAATTCTGTAATTTACAGTTGACTTTCCTTATATCCATCTGCCAAAGAAAAAGACAGGAAAATTTCTGCTTAGCAATTAAACTTTCATTTACTAAAGCAGGAATGTCTGGCTTTCCCATGGCATTATTTACCTTAAAGATGACATTTACAAAGAGGGACTGGAGAACATGAAACATGGTGCATCTTCCCTAAAGTTCTAAAATGAGCCTTTGATTCAGAATTTCATTTTGATACACTTACTCTGTTAACAAGTAGCTCACACTGACAGTTGTTTGTTTGGAAGGATCTGCAGCAAATGAATCTAAGCCACATGTTACACTGTGTTCTCTCTGTAAAGTATAATAAAAAATGAATGCTCGCATACAGATACTCATGACTAAGTTCAATATTCATGATTAAATACACTAACAGAATATCTTAAAAAAGTATGACTAGTATCTCAATTTTTACAGATGAAGAATAGATGAGAGGATCAAGAAAATCTGGCCATAATTAACCCTCTGAGCTGGATTTCAAAGAAATGCTTACACTTCTGGACAAGCCAGGGAGGGAAGGGTTGAAGTGGGGAAGGGAAAGAATGGAAAAAAAAAAGCATTTTTTTACACCAACATTTGAGAGCTTAGGTACCATTAGAAGGCATATTTTCTGGCATTAAGTACCAATATTTCTATCAGTATCAGTAGCACTAAATGCTTTCCATTAATAAAAGCTTCAGATCTTCAAATGATGAAGGACTTGAAAACTGTAAATAAGAAAAATAAACAACTGCATACAATCATAACATTACTGAAACTCAAAAGTAAGTGCAGTTTTCCCCTGTTGTAATCAAACCTAAAAATGCCTCAGTTCATTTACAAACAAACACACTTCTAAACGAAAAAGTAACACCAATAGCCTGGGCTAGAATATTAACCTGTTACATTCATGTTCTGCAATTTCAAGAGTGGGTGTGTGCCACTTCTGTTTGGTTATTTATTTTTTATTTTTTGTTTTTACTTACCGGCTTTTCCCAGAGTTTCTGTTTTGGGATGTCAGTATTTGACTCAATTCTGTCAAATTTTATCAATGCTTCCTCATGTATTTGTTTCAAATGTTGCTCCAGTGGAAAATTACCATAAGTGAAAAATCTGCATTTCAGATTAAAAATTGGCATTAAGTAACAGATTTTACATGAAATTTACAGTAACAGCTTTTATTATATTCTCCTACATTAAAGACCCACAGATTTCCCAGTAAATTACACATTTTCCAGCTTCTTTTTTATGGTCTGGAGCCACAGAAAGCTAGAATTTGCTTAGTTGCAGCAGTATATAATTTTCCAAGTAAAAAAATAACAATTGAAGCCAGAATCCCAGTTTTGCATTTTTTTTTCTGAAGTTTTAGAAAACAAAATTACTGTGGTGCTCACACATCATTTATAAAACACTGTGATCCGCATCTATAAAACATGCCTGGGCTCTGTGGGTCAGTCTACCATGAATATTCCCACACCTGCAAGAAACACTGATGATTTCCACTGGGTTAAACATGAGTATGAGATATGGTTTAGTGTGAGGTGTCCCTGCCCATGGCAAGGGGGCTGGAACTACATGATCTTAAGGTCCTTTCCAACCCTAACTATTCTATGATTCTATGTCCAAGGTGAATCTTACTCCCCCATTAAAATTGAAGAAAAGGTACAGCAGAATACTTGGGATGATGAGGAAAAGAAAGGGTGGCAATTCATCATCATGACAGAAGTTGATGTTCCATAAGTGAATTCATCAAAGACCGACTACCAGTTTGTCAGAGAAGAAACAACAGTACTATGGATTTTCCTGCATATCACTTTCAAATTGACTTTTAGCTTAAATATCTTGTAAGTACCAACAGAATTAGTATCTGACTCGAATACCTGCTATTTAGAACCTGGTACAGTAATACGTGATTCAGAAGCAAATGAGAAGCCATTCATTTGGATCTCCTTTTTATAACTTAATCTGTGTTGACTTCAAGGAGGGCAGGAACCCTCTGCACTAAGTGTATCATAACTCCCTAACATTATTGCCAAATATTTTTTGGTATGCTCACTCCATTTCCCCCACAACCCATGAGTTCAAGGTAAAACATCTGCATACAAAATCTCCCAAACAGATCCTCATAGTAAAGCAGGAAAAAGCACTCTAGAAAGTCAGCCCTCTCTGTTGCAGGCCTCCACTCCATCTCTTATTGCTCTTCTTAGAGCAATTCCCTGTTTCAGTGCTGTCCTAGCTACTGTAGGGCATAGGTTACTTAAGCTGCTGGCCAAGTGAATGGATTGCTGGTTTCGTATTGCTGGTTTCTGCATCACAAACAAACTCACAGAGTGCTAACACATTACATAACCTAGAATACCAGTCACAAATTTCAGATACCTGGAATTGCTTGGATGATAATGTGTGGCATGGAACTGTTTAAGCTGCTCCCACGTAAGATCAGGAATACATAATGGATCTCCACCAGATATTACACCGTATGTGTGATCCGGAAGGATTTTATTCTGCAGGTGCTGTGCAAATATCCTCTCATTATCTGTCTTAAGATGAAAACACCGTATTTTAGTAAAAGTCATCAAAACATTTGAAAAATAAAAGGTGCTCAGTAATAAGACCTCAGAGCTCTAACTTAGGAACTCCTCATATGAGCATTTTGTTCTGCAGTGCCACATACTTGAATAAAACTAACCATGTTTTAAATTTAAAATTCTACAATAAAATCCATTAACAAGGTGCTCTTTTCTATGTAAACAAACTTCTGACAGGGTAATATTAAGAATGACCATGTAACAGATTGTTAACTTTACTGAGGACTTAAATTTCATAAAGGAGGAATGGAATTCTCTGGTGCAATAACGCCACTGATAACCTGCAGCTTAAACCACTTCACCATGTACAAGATCTCAAACAAAACATTCACAAAACTTACAAATGCCCCTTTCATTTCATTAAAAACTACTCCTTTGAAGACTAGAGGTGTCTGAGGATCAGCTGGGTTCTCATGCTCTAATCTCCATCCTTCTTGCCTGAAAAAAATAACAGGAAGTGTTGGGAATTCGAAGGTTTTACTTTCTTCTTCTTTTTAAATATAAAGCTTGCATACACCTCAAGTTGCCCACATCTTACCAGAAATCTAGTTGCCGCAAACAGGGAAAGAAGGTTGCATCCAAGTATACTGACAGGAGATTCTGAAAATCCTTGGGATTTTGTGTTGAAAATGGATAGAGTGTGTAATCACTAGCTGCATATAAATAAATGTAAAAAGATGAGAATTTTAGAAAGTCTAAGATGCATTTTTCCTTCATTTATTTTTTATTTCTCATCTATATAAATAATTAGAAAAGAAAAATCTTACTAAATGAAACATTTTTGCTGAGAAATACACAGAAATTTAACTAATTATTTTGCCATGAAAGCTTTGCTTTCACCATATATAATTAAATGCATTGTTGTATGCTCTACAGATCCAGCTCTACTGGGACTTTGTAAAGTACCAAGTTAACAAGAACTATTTTGTTGTCTTGCGTTGTTAGTTTTTTAATATCTCACAACATTCACAATAATAATGGCTCTTCAAAGAGAAACTGAAGAGAGCCAACAGATTCTGCTCTACTGCAATAAAACCTCTTGCACTTTAAGTGGCATTGTTTATTCTTGGCTCACCTGTGAATGCATTCATAAAAGTGGACAGTGACCTGTTTAACATTTTAAAGAACGGATCTCTGCAAGGATACTTCTGAGAACCACATAACACAGTGTGCTCGAGAATATGCGGGACACCAGTGCTGTCCATTGGAGTGGTTCTGAACTGTATACTGCAAGACAGAGAGCACAGAAGGGAATGTAGTTATTTCTGATGAGAAGTCAACCCACCTCCTATCTGCAGCTGTGATTTATGGGAACATTATCACCTTCTAGTAGCTAATATGACACAAAATAGAAAGCCGAGTTCTTAAGATTCTTGAATACTCAGCCACCATTTCCAGAGGGTGTACAACCTACTCACTTCTTTTTGTGGAGGTAATACAAAAGTTTTCAACACATAACAAATTTCTTTTACCCAAAGGGCTCAGAAAAAAAAAAAAAAAAAAAAAAAAAAAAAAAAAAAA
>NDXB01002584.1:19312-45570 GCA_002631895.1 Agapornis roseicollis
AAAAAAAAAAAAAAAAAAAAAAAAAAGAAAACTTCATGGAAGGTTATGGAAAAAAGAATTGGTCTACATCTTGTACCTATTAGGCAGTTTATCAGAAAGCCCAGTTTTCAGCTCACCAGTGCAGAAGAAATTATAATTTGAAGTAGTTTAGTGTAAAGCTGTAAAGACAGCTGGAGACATGCCCTGCGAGAAGAGGCTGAGGACACTTGGCTCATTTAACCTGGAGAAGGAAAGGCACCAGGGGACTCCATAGCTGCCTTCCAGTACCTACAAGGTGATGATGAAGTCAGGTTCTTTGCACAGGTATGCTTGATGAAAGGATAAGAGACAATGTTCATAAATTGAAGCAAAGGAGGTTCCAACCCAACAGTACAGACAAAAACATCCCACCATATCAACAGTCAAACATTGGGAATGGATTGACCAGAGAGTTTGCATTATCTCAGTTTTTGGAAGTTTTCAGGGTCCACCTGTATTAATGCCTGAGGAACCACACCTGAATTAAGTGCTGACCTTGTTTTCAGCAGCAGACTAAACAACAGATCTCATGACACCTGTTCAATGTGAAAAACTCTAAAGCAAGTCCCACAAAGGAAGAACTATCCTCTGTTATCACAGAAAAATCCAATTATGAAGCTGGATTCCAATTTAGAAATTATAAGGTGATAATAAGATGAAATGTGCTAAACATGTATTAATGTTTTACCTGAACAGATTATTGGAGTCCTCCCGGGCCACATGTAAATACCTGGCTCCTGTTCTATCATGACTGAGCTTCACTGCAGTGAGAAACAGCTCAGGAACAGCTGTCACCTGCATTGGAAGAAAACATCTGCATTACAGTGTGACTGCAACTAGGTCAAATAAATCATGCATGATAAAGCAATGATCAGTTTCATCCTGTATACAGTACTTCCATGTACAGTGTTACATAAATTCTTTGTTTCTACGGTATGTGGGAGAAAAAAATAAGTATGTAAATGAAAAAAATACAATTTTAAGAACCGATGAAAATAAGACTACAACTACAGAACTATACTCTTCTGGTACAGATATGTAGACAAGCACAATTCTGTCAAACATACAAAGAAAAGGTATATATTCAAATGCCATTGGTCAGGGTAACCAAAGAAGTATCAATGAACCCAATGCTACCACTAGCTCTGTCACGAGCAATCACTTCTTGCATATTACCTCTACTCTGCTTCTCCTTTTTACTTTCAAAAAGCAAGTTGACATATTACTCCCACTAAAGGTTCTTAACAAAGGTATTAAAAGCATCTTAGAAGATAAAATATTAGTTGAATATATTTCATAAAGCAGCACACAGTGGAGTCCTGTCACCTGCCAGGACTTTTGGAAGACCACACCAAATGCTCAGCATCTGTGGCAGACACATGAACTCCTGGGGCGTGTTATTTATTTTAGAATAGAGCTAGATCCATACAGTACTATGTGCTAATGTTACCTAAAGGATGTGGTTGCAGAGAGACAACTATAAGTAATGACTACGCTTTTTTAACTGACCACCCAAAGCATCTATTCCAATATTTAGTGTGTAGCTCCTAGCCTCATTTAGGTACTTTTCCAACAAAGGAACATTTATATACTATATATGTCATTATATAACATTTATATACACAAACACTGAGGATGCACAAGTGAAAGTCGATGCTCACCTGCTTTACAGTGAACCCATGGATTTGCTCGCCCACCCGGTACTGCAGCGCTCGTTCATTAGCGGAAACGCTCCTCCATCTCCATGACTTCCGATCCGAAGACCTGAAGGAACACTTCCCTTTCAGACAAACACGCTCCCACCACCGGTGCTACACCACCGAACGAGACACCGGCCCTCACCGCGGTGCCGGGGGACAGAGGCGGGGGCAGCTGGGGACACGCTGTCTCCCGGCCCGGAGTCCCACCAGCCCGCAGCGAGGAGCCACCCTTGGAAGCGGGGTCACCCAGTTCCCCCACGGCTCCTCTGCTCCCTGTCATTGGGCTGAAGGCGAAGGAGCCGGCTGCAGCGCGGAGCGCGCCCAGGCCAGCGGCGAGCCCGGGGCGGCAGCGAGGAGGCCACCAGGGCCGCAGCAGGGCTAGGCCCAGGAAGGGCTCACGGAACCTCCACCCGCTCTCCCCATCTCCCTCCTCGTCCTTACCGGCCGCGGCTCAGCAGCACCCCAGCCCCCCGGTAACGACTCCACATGGCTCGACGCCTCTCCGGGACAGGCCGGGCCGCACGGCCGGACCAGCGCAGGCGCCGCGGCCTCTGTCCGCATTGGCGGCGGAGAGAGGCTCCGCCCGCCCGGCCGCGGTCCGCCCCGCGGTGCGGCAGCCGACAGGAAAGAGGGGCAGGCGTAGGGTCACCTTGGGAGGGTTGCTGTGGGGGCAATCTGCTGTGAGCCGATGGTGGGTTGCAGCGCTCAGCCCCAGCGTGACAGTTCAGGTACACGTTTCAAGGGCTGTATCTCTGCTTGTCCGTCTCTTGCTAATGCATCTTAGTATGTTTATGCAAAGATTTTGTGAGAAAAATAAGTAAACAGGAGTAAGTGGGAAGATAAACCAGGCTTTAATCCTGCAATTGTGTCTGTGTGTGCAAAGCCTTTATCAGCTGCAGAAGGCCAGGGAGGTGCAGGGACAGCACGGGTTAGATAACCTAGCAGAGACACAGATGTACTTCTCCCAGTCAGTGGCATGACAAGGACCTCAGTGAAGATTCACAGGATATCCTTGTACCTACCAGGAAAGTGCGGGTACATGCCTAGGCTTTTATTTCTTCAGTTTTGCAAACTCATAAGATTTTTAGGTAGTAACTTGGTAACTGATTTGATATCACATGTCCATGAGGTTTCCCAGCATCTGCGAAGTGCCGCCACCAAACTACTAGTCCCTCATTCCTGAACATGAAAGCCTGGTTATATGTTTAGATTTAAGAGGCTTGATACCAAAAGAAGAGGCTATGTGGGATTTTAAAACCAGGTTGAGCAGCAGGTGCTCAACACATCCCGTGCAGCTTATCTCCAGTTCTATGGCTATGATGTTAACTGAAAAAAATAGGAATTTAAAGTATCCCAGGAATTTTTGTCTCTACCTTCTGACCTCTTCCCTCGCTTCACTGTCTGGCATGCAGTTGTTTGTCTCCCGCTGCTGCTGTCATCTGTCACGTAATTGATTTTAGCCTTGCTGCCCTCTTGCCCTCCCTGCCCTGCCTGCCAGGCACGCCGCCCTAAAGCACATCCTCCTCCATCGCTCCAGTAGCTGCGTGGCTCTGGTCTCTCCAGCACCATTCATGTCCTCTGTTTTTCTCATTTGTGTTTTCCGTGTAATTTTCCTATTTCATTAATTTTTAAATTAAATAAAAAAGCCGATAATTTGCTGTTGTTAAAGTCTGGATGTTGTGCATTAACCTACAGAACCTGCCATCTATCTTAATTACATGCCTTTCTCATCCTTTTTAAGGGTAGTGAAAAGATCCAGGAGCTCTCATGTAAAGCTTAGATGCTGTGTAGTGGCAAATGCAATTTGCTCCTTGTTTTCATTATACCTGATTTTCTGCCTGCCGTCTACCATTTCACCTTTTGTGGGATTTGTCCTGTTTTTCTGCATTTGTTTCAGATTATATCCAAGTTACACCACTTTGATAGGAGCTGCTTCCAGTATATCTTTCTTTTTAGTATGGGTTTAGGTATTTTTCCAGAAAGTGTATGTTTCTAACACCAGGAAGAAATAGTCCTGATGGAAACTTCTACATATTTTCAAGCTAAAAACAGTGACATAAACAAAATAATGAACAATGTCTCAAAAGAATAAACATATGAAAAGAATCACATCTCACATAGAAACATGAGTTTACACTGTACAATTAAATTTTTAAATATCTCTAAATATTTTATATACTTACAGTTTATTATTAGTCACAACAGAGTTAGTGTGCAGCAATTTTTATATGAAAAGGCTGTACTGTTTTTTCTGTTGACTATTCAGTTCTTTAGTTTTGCTAACATTTTCTTTATTTGAGCATAATCTTCCATCTATTTTTACAGATTTCTTGTCATCAATATTTAGTTTGCTTCATGGTTTATAACATTCATCTTAATGGAACATCAGGCTGGCATTCTGCTGCAGACATTTATTTATTTTTAGTTGATGTTTATATTGGAAGGATGATTTACTAGCTGTCTGTTTTCATATTGCTGACATAGCATTTGACAGGCAACCTTTCACAAATTTAACCAATCTGAGCAGACAGGGGTTCAAAATACATCAAACATCATTCTGAAACTTAAATGTAAGTCTTTTATACTGCCCCTCAGACAACCTTCTTATCTTCTTTCTCTTGCTGTTGTCTTTGATATATTTTGTACATCAGAGTTTTTCTTCTAGGAAGCAGAACAGACGCTGATCTGTTATATTATTTTTTCTTTATTTTCTTGCTGTATAGGATTACTGCTGCATTGGTCAAGTGAGGGTAGTACACCATATTCTTCATGAATGTACAGGCCCACACGTGTGCATATGCATATATATGATTTTATAAACATGTCTTTTGCATCTTAAGAAAAATATAGTTCAGAAAAAACTCGCTGCCATGTAAAAGCATGACAAGCATAAAGTAATCTAGGTTAACTTGTCCTCATAAATCACATAAACCTGTTTGGATTACCATGACCAGATTTTGCTTTTGGTTATATAGTGACAAATTCTACATAACTGCAATTACTCCAAAGAGCTTTTCCACTGGTGCAAATGAGATGACAGCTTAATGCTCAGTGTTTGACTAGGGATATATCTTTACTTAGTGTTACTTTCCTTTAAAAGATTTTGTTTTCAATCACTTACAAGTTTATCTAAATTAAATATTTGAGCTAAGGAGTCCTATGCCTGCACAAGCTGTTTCCTTAAAAAAAAATAAGCTAACACTCTTTAGGGATGAAAATGATATTTTGTGTTTAACTAAGATGCTTCAATCTTTATCGTCTGCCACAGAGGCTGGTCCCTCCCACTCGTCAAGTGTGTCTTATCTTCATGGAAAGGGCCCAAATTTTTCCAAGGTAAAATCTCTGAAACATGCTTAGTAGATGTTACAGCTTAAAAACTGTTTTTTCTGTGGTGTCCCCTACCAAGCATGATCTTGAATGTTTTCCCTGTATGGAGCATAGGCTGTGCCTGCACCTTTCTGCTAGGGTTTTCCCAGAGCTAAAGTTAATAAAAATTATTTCCTCTGTGACTGTTTTATCCTGCCAAGAGAGAGTCCAGTTATTTTCTGCACAGCCGTCTGCTACATGTTGTCAGCAGCAACATAAAACTCCTTATGAAAGTCAGCAAAAGATATAAGAAAAATGATGTGCTCAAGGTCTACTGAAAGATAGAAATTTAAAGGGGGTACAGTTCATATATCAGAAATCATGCTGTCAGTGGACAAAATAGGGCCTGTCAACTAATTTTTTGAAGGCCATGAGTAAAGACTCTAAAGGGAGTACATGACAATTGTGGGGCAGCCAGCGAGATGAGAAGAATGAATTTCCACATCCCAGATGCCAGCCTTTCTCTTCCCATGGGTCCCTCCAACCACCACCCATCATCTTCTTGAGAGAGGGTCTGGTAAGAAGTAAGGTCATCGAGAGGATGAGAACCCAACCCCAGCTTCAGCTGTATCATCACATCACTGAACCCTACTATTTCTTTTGCTTGTGTAACAGTTTTGTTTCCAAAATTCTTCACGTTCATTTGTATTTTTAAATGTATTCATATCAATAATAAAACATTAGCAAGCCAAAGGTTTGCACCAAGGGTATCAGCCAACATTCAGTGAGGCACTGGAATTGGTATTTTACAAAGCCACATGGAGAGAAAAGTTTCCTAGGTCTCAGCACATATCTTAATTTACTCTGTCCATGTTTTCTTCCAGACAAGATTGTAAGAGGCAGAGACAGAAGGCTGTACTGCTGCTGTTTTTCTGCTTCCTTCCTACTTTCGCAAGTGTCTTTTAACAGTGACAGCTGAAGGGGTATGAATCTCAGGAGTAACAAAAACAGTGAATTAACAAAGTGGAAGCATTTTATTCCATAGAGTATGGCTTAAAAGTTTATAACTCACTCTCTTTTAAGGTGATTTTGTTTGGAAGGATCTGCCTTTGCTGCTTGCTTATAATACCCAGAAATTCTTAGCTACATCCTTACATATTCTTATCAGTCTTTTAATTCATCCTTTTACAAACAATTTGGGAATATCTCCACTTAAACCATTACTGATGTTACCTGCTTAGTGATGTTATTTGCATCAGAGTCCATTTTTTTCCAACAGAATTAAAACAAAAGCCTCACTGCTGAGAAATTTCACTGTTGTTGGCTCAGATCCATTAATAAACTGTAGCCCACAACACCAAGAGGATAAAGAAGTTCTTGATACTGCAGAGTGATTCACATTTTGTGAATTTTCTTCTAGCGTTAGTTGGGTTATATTTCATTTCTTAACTTCTTTGTTGCACCAAAGTGAGACAAGCCAGAATAGAGATTAATGCTGTGCAGATGTGGTCTCTCACATAGCTCTTAACAAGATACCTCAGTCTTGCTCCTGTCACCCTGTTGACAGAGAGCCCTTATTAAGTCCTTAACAGTGCAGACACACGTATAGCATAGATATAGGCGTATGCGTACTCTTTGTGTGTGGGAAGAACAACATTTGCGTAAAGGAGTTGTGGAGTTTATGTAGAGTTAAAGTGAGCATACTCCCTGTGTCTGAAAAAGACACATGCTAGATCCTGTGGAGCTGCAGTAATAGAAAAAACATGAAATGTATGCCTTAGTTTAGTACAAGTGAAATGCATTTTGAGAAGAAGTGGGTTCTTTCCATGTCTGATGCTGCCTGGAGTAGCTGGAAAATTGCTCTGCATCTGTTTACATTTCAGCTGCCACATGCTGGAAAGAATTTTTTCTTGTTATCTCTTACCTTCCACTTGGGGGAAAGAGGGAGGGGAGAGAAAAAATATTTAACCCTCAGATTTCTTACATTCTTTAGCATACTTAAGTGTCAGGGTAGCAGGGCATCCCCATGATAAAAAGCATCTTCGAACTGCAAAGCCAGAGAAGGTTCATGAAAATTAATGTCCACACTTTGAAAGACCTTTGGTCTGCACTTCAGAGACCTTTGATCTCCTCTGGTCCCTGTGTGGTCCTAAGATACAGCTGAGCGGAGTTTCAGTTTAAAATTACCTGAAGTAGTGAGAGAGCTCCAACACAGCTTAGTAGGGTAGTGATTTTATAATATGAAGCTGGGGAGCATCCCTCCATGTGTGAGAAAAGGTTCTTAAGGAAATCTGAGTTGTAAAGCCTCAGGATTAAGTCCCAGAGTTGGTAGGGTGGTGGTAACCTAACCCAGTGAAGTCTTGTTTCCGTCGCCTTTTAGAAGAGGTCTTTCAACAGATTTTTTCTCAGGACTAGGTTATTTACTCCAAAAGAGAGCCTGAGAAAAGAGAGCCTGAGAAAAGAGAGCCTGAGAGTGAATTAATATTTATGTGATCTAAGCCATCAAGAGATCTGTATAGCCAGGGTCTGTACTTAAACAGCCAGAGAAGCAATTCCTTGCTAATCTTCAACCTTGTTTTTTTGAATCCTTGTTTGAACAGTTGTTATACTCAGCTGGATATAATCTGATGTACTGAAGTAGTCATGACAATGAAAATGCTGTATTTGCATCTGTGACTACTTTAGGTGTTATTGGAAGCTTGTTATATGAAGAAGTAGGTGCTTACAGAAGTTGTCTCATGACCAGCAGATATAACCAAATACTGTTGCTTGTTGGCTACATCCATTACATTGAAGTTAAGCAATTCCCCATTATCTGTCCCCATATTGCAATGTCCTCATGACCTTATTGTCCCTACTATGATTTTGCATTTCCTGTGCTAGTAGTGTAAAGTCATAGAATCGTTTAGGTTGGAAAAGACCTTTTTGATCAGTTAGTCCAACCATTAACCTAGCTCTACCAAGTCCACCACTAAATCATATTCCTAAGGGCCACATCTACACAGCTTTCAAATACCTTCAGGGATGGTGATATCACCAGCTTCCATGGGAAGCCTGTTCCAATGTCTGACTACCCTTTTGGTGAAGAAATTTTTCTTAATATCCAAATCTAAACCTCCCTTGGTGTGGCTTGAGTTTGTTTCATCTTGTTCTATTGCTTGTTACTTTGGGAAGAGAAAAACCCTCACCTCACTCCATCCTCCTTTCAAGTAGTTGTAGAGAGCAATAACATCTCCTTCAAGCCTCCTTTTCTTCTGACTAAACAACCCCAGATCCTTCAGCCATTCCTCATGTGCATAATACCCTTTGCCAGCTTTGTTGCCCTTCTCTGGATACCTTATAGCACCTCAATGTCTTTCTTGTAGTGAGGGGCCCAATACTGAACACAGTATTAGAGGTCCAGCCTCACCAGTGCCCAGTACAGGGGCACAATCACTTCCCTAGTCCTGCTGGCCACACTATTTCTGATACAAGCCAGGATGCTCTTGGCCTTCTTGCCACCTGGGCACCATATGGGCCACCTGAGCAATCATATGTTGTAGCTGATTTGGAGTGATGCGTGGATAGATTGCTCAGCAAACTGAACATATAATGGATGAGCTCTTCTGCTTTTCCCACATCTGAGCCCTTAAGTTTCTCTACTGCTCATCTGTCTCTTTTAACAAAACATGGAATTTAATATCCCTGGGACTTCTGCTCTCGTCAGGCTCCATTGCAATTAATCAGTTGGTGGAGGAGAGAGGAACTAAATGATAGACAGGAAAAGCATGAGCTGCAAGTCTAATTTTCTTAGAAAACCAAGATGTATAAATGATATCAAGTTAAAGTAATCAAAACATTCTCTGTTTCACTGACTGATTTTGTGAAAAGCGAAGCAGTGTTATATTTTAAGTTGTACTTGGTTTTATACTGTGTACTGGCTCTTAAACAGCTGTTTAAAATGCAGCACTTGACTTACATTTTATTATTACAAACAAATGCTAAGCAGAAACCATCTGTATCTTCCACTTTTGATGTCTACATGGTGCTGCAGATGGCCAACTCTTATAATCACATTCTAGACATGAATGTTAAATGTCTGTATTTCATACTATCATTTGGTACCACTGAAGTTGAACTTTAAAAAATACAGGTCATTGTTCTGAAAATTCAGAGTCAAAACAGTTCAGAAATGTTGAAGACAGTGCAAATTTTTTTTTAATTTTCTGAGCAACCATATTTTCAGTTAATCTTTAAATCTCATGGGTCAGACAATTTCTGTTTAATTACATATGGTGTAGTGAAGTAAATAGCATTTCATGAAGTAAACACCGGTGAAGTATTGCCCCAACTCTTCTGTTCTTTATGGTGCTTTCTACTTATCTGTAGCTATAATGATAGCCACCTGAAAGGGGAGGCACACAACTACCATTGCCACTCCTCTGCACTCCCAGAAAAGCAGAAAAACATGCCTGCTGATGACTGAAATGCAGCTTGGGCAGCATTTCAGCCAGGGTACATGCAGCTCTTATTCCTGCAGTGGTGGCTTTCTGCTATATGTCACTGGGAGATTTACCTAAAAAAGGCTACAGAATTGACCCAGGGTTTTTATCACGCACATTTTACTTACAGTTTTCAGGACATGTAAGTCACTCTCCTTTGAATAATCCATAAAGTCTTCAAATAGGCAATGTGACCTAATCTGCTGAATGATCTCATGCCTTGTCAGATGTAAAATATTATCTGAAGTGAATGAAATGAGATGGTTTGAAGTTTTGAAAAGATGTCACTGGAATGTATGAACATGTTTGTTTCATCTTCCACGTATAACCCAAATAAAAAGCCCATTATGATTTACTCCACATAGTATACAGTTAATTATGTTCAGCAACATGTCTCTTCTTCTTATATTAAAGGGAAGTATTCTCTTTCATCTCTCTTCCTGATAAAGACCTGCCACCTTTTACTGCTTAATAATTGAAGGCAACCTACTACAGAAGCTGAATGTTGAATGGCTGCCTGTACCAATAATATGAAAAAGAATCAAATTATTATTTTGATGGCTTTAGTAGTTATTACAAATTAAGACTGTGTGTCATGACTCCAAGAATCTTTTAATTCTGCTACTGACTTAAAAAAGAAACCCTGGCATTGCTGAGGTTAATAGTGACTTCTGCATCACTATAATCTCTACTGTAGCCAGCAGATCACCAAGTCTCTCAGTTTCACAGTTTCTCAAAGAAATCATGGGTTAAGATTGCTATCACTATCTATTCTAGAGCTAAGCTAATGGAATTATATAAATTAATTATTAGGACTTAGGAACAATATTTATTGCTTTGTCAGAATCACATAGCACCTATGTGTTGGCATATATGGGTGAAACTTCTGGAGTTAATGTAAGATTGGCACACTTTTCACAGCTATGCAAATTTATTTTTATGTATTTAAAAATCAAACATCTGTTTATCTAAAAATAATTTTCTTGTCAAGCTAATTGAGGGATCACAAGACCAGCAAATTCTCTAAAGATTGCTTTTGTTAATTTTGACCAAAATCATCACAAAAATAGTGTAAAAAGAACTTATGAAATTAGCATTGTAGCTTCTGTCTCCTGCATTGTTAAAAAAGAAACCAAAAACCCAAGCTGAAATAGTATGGCTTTCACCCATAGATATATGGAATGTATATATCACTCAGCTGTTTTATCTGATTGAAAGGTCATTTCATGTCTTTCACAAGCAAATGGAGAATGAAGAGGATGTGAAAATCGCTGATCAAATCGAGGACCACTCTGCAAACAGGATCGGCACAACCAGGTTTGGCATGTGGGCTTGTTCTTTCATTTTGTCCAGGGAAATGATACCCAGAACAGATCTGTGCTATGACTATGAGGTACGTAGTCACAAACAGAAAGATCCCAGCATGTAGTTGTGAGGTGAGGACAAAAGGGAATGAAAGAGAAATTGGAAAACTTTAATTAAAAATGTGTAGCTATGACGATTGAATCTTTAGAATCTCTGACACTTACTGAAAATTATATATATATATATATAAAAATATATATATACTATACACTTGACATTTATGTACTTACCGAATCTTAGAGACACTCTATTTTTGGATCATCAAATACCATTTTCCAATTTACCCTGTAAAATGAGTACTTAATAAAAAATTAAGACCAGGCAGCACATAAGTGATAAGTGGCAGAAGACTGTATGCCCAGAGCAACAACTGAGCGTAAAAGTGAACATGATAATAACTTTGACTTATTCAACTCTTAAACATAACTTAGGGTGCAATTATATTTGGATGAGACAATGTCTAACCCTGGCATACAGAAGCTCTGCTATGGGTGAAAGCTTCTGCCCTCTTGCAGTTTGTGTGTCATTATTATGGTAAGCTTTCCTATTGAGATAACTCAAACACGTGCAGTTTGCCATTCAAAACAGAACTAACAAAGCTTTCAATAAATGGAATAATGCATACCCGGAATGTCAGAAACAACATCACTCATTAGAAAAATCACTGTACATGCAAAAATCATTGAATGTACATGCCCTAGGCCTGCTTACAGGTGCATTTCTTTCAATAATTTATTTATTGATAATAGAACTTACCCAACACATATTTTGCCTTCAGATAACTGTGTTTGGCTTAGATAGAATATTTACCTATATGCTACGCAATATATCAAGCACCCATGTATTTATCATAAATATTCAAGCAATTTAAATATAATACCAAACATGCAAAGAATACATCCAGTTTGCAATTACAGATTATGCTTGTTAATGTTGGCCCTACACCTTCTTCTGGTATGTTGACAATTCTCAGAGGGAGGCTTGATGTAATTAAATCACAAGGAGGGCTGCATTTATTTACAGAACTGGGCAGGTACATTCTCTGACCCTGCTGAAAATGTTCAAAATAGAAGATACGAGGTCCAGCTAGGAAATCAAATACATTTTCATTTTCAAAAATAACAATTTTACACAAATAGGCTTTGGAATAATATCTCATGGGTAAGATCATTTTGGGAAAAGATTGATTGGAGAATTACGTAATGTTGTTAGTAAGCAATTAAAATTCAACTGAGCCTTAAAATTCACACCTTCGAGAGCCCTAGTTGTCTTTACACATATTTCAAAAATAAACGTACAGACTGCTTCCAAAGTGCTTTTACGTGCCATGCATATTTTAGAGTTTTCTCTTAAATGGTCTGTTTAGCCTTGTTTAAAGGATATCAGGAATACAGCTGTAGACTTAATGACTTTGGAACTATCAAAAAATATTTTGTCCTCCATGATCAAATATAGGTTTTATTATACCCAATGCATTCTTCGTATGGCAAGTTTTGCGTTCTTCATACCCATTAATGGCTCAGTTTTTATGGAATTGATATTGGCAGTGGAGAATTTTAGCTCTGCATGATGGTGGGTGTTGAATTAGTGGAAACTGAAAAAACTCCCACATCTTCTATGCCTTTTGAGACTGTGGAGAAGGTAAAAGGAAAACTACAGAGTGCAACAGACAGCTGGTGGAGACTTGTGCAGCCTGTGGGGAAGTTAAATCTGGGCAGGGAAAGGGCAAGAGAAGAAGTGAGAAGCTGAGGCTGTGCAATGGAAAGGGTGATAACATCAGTTTAATTGAGTGTGGCAGAGTTGTTCCTCAAGAAACGGTATTGGGAAGTGACACCTGCTCTGATTCATTCCAGGAAAGTCACAATCCTCAGGTTTATAGCTCCAGAAATTCTGAATCATCTTCCAGACAGCTTCAGTGTTTAGACCGCTAGTAGTCCTTCCCGTGACAGCTTCTGGGAAAACGCATGGTGTTTAGCCGCCTCCTCTCTGGCTCCTGCACAGCCCGGGGAGCACAGCAGGGCCGATGCCAGGGGAAAGAAAGGGCTGCAGAGGAAATATCGGTAACTTGAACCATTCACCAACCGCAGTGAAGGATCTGTGGACTTGGAGGAGAGGAGCTGGCTGCTGGTCACTAATCCTCTAGAGGGCGAGTGCTCCCTGTTGTGTCTTCAAACCTCCTGGAAGCATTTTGTCGTGTGTTACAGGATTGCTTCTGCGTTTGTTTCATTGAAAACTGATGTTATCTCCTTTTCTTACGGCAAAGCCTCATCTTAACCCTTGCTTTCTTGCTGGTCACATAACTGGTTTTAGCTTCCTTTCTTTTGCCACTCAGATCATGTTATTGTGATTGGCCAAAAGGAAGCTTTCTGTTGACACAGCAGTGAGACAAACCAAGCACATAGAGTTTATTAGGTAGGTGGGATTATAATCTACAGCTAAAATCTGACACTGCAGCAAATGATAAAACACCTCCAGTGCTACTCACTTTTACAATGCTGCATCTTGTCTGAAAACTGAGTGCAGTTACAAATTGGTTTTTAATGATCTGTGTTGAGGTGTGCATATCCACCAAAATCATGCAAGATTCAGAATATGTGGTCTAGGCTGTTGTTTTATTGTTTACCTGTCTACAAAACTGGCCATGCCATGACAGAACTTTGAAATTATATTATTTCAACTTGAAACCGAAAGCAAAATCTGTTGGGTTTGCAAATGGAGCTAAAAGGAATTCTAAAGTTCCATAAAAATGCCTGTTGCTCTGAAGAATCAAGTAGGAACAAAAATGGATAGTCTTTTCCTTAAAATAGGAAGAACAATATCTTCTTTGTCACATTTAGCAAATATAAGCCTGTGTTTGTGTGATACAAGACAATACAGTGTTCCAGATTCCTTTGCTATCTTCCATGGTTGGGTATGGGTAAACAGCATTCCCGTGTGGAGATACTAGTCTGATTTACAGAAACAGTGTGATTCTCATACTACGGAAAAAACATTTCCCTGAGCCAAGATGCAATGTGACACTGATGCATTTCTGATGCTCCTAATGCTGGACAGACTAGCCTCTACAGCACTGCACTGCTTGGTGCAGACATGCCTAGAGTTAATGAGTATTTGTGAAAAACTGAGCTATGACCATGAAGTACAGCATGCAAAGGCCTGTGAAGAGATGAAACATCCTATGTACCCTTATGGCTTTAAATAGCAGACAGTCAGTAAAATCACAATGCTGGGTGTCCTGAAAATTACTAGGATACCAGTTTACTGCAGAAAAAAACAGTATGTGACCAAAGACAGCATTCATTAATTAACAATTAGCTAGTAGTCTTCAGTCTTTCATTTTCTGTGAGCTTGGTTTTGTGTACCAGCTACAAATCTCTTAATTTAGTTTTGTGAAATGTGATGCAAAGATGGGTATCTAGTGAATATTTCTCTAAAGGAGATGGGACCTATGGGAAATGCCCTACTCAGCAGTGTGGGAAAGAGCTAATTCAGAAGGATGATGACTGAATTATGAGAAACAGCCTGAAGAGTCAAAGCCCAGACTCTGGAGGCTCTGTAAACCTTTCTGGATGTTACAGGACTGAAGGGAAGAACAAACCAGAAGACAGAGGAGGCCTCTCAACTTCAGATGTAAGCAAACAAAAGTTTGGGCCCTCACTAGTTGGTGAATACTGCCCACTGCAAAAAAGTAATTCTTTAATTAAAACTTTTCCTGTCTGGCAGGGGGGAGAGCACCATGTGATTGAGCTGGCAGACAACTGTAACAAATAGATTGTAGGATTCTCTACATTTTCTTAAAGAATCAGAACATTGTGGTTGAAAGGAATGAATGTTTTCACCCTTTGCACCTTCGACAGAGGGAAACACTAATTGCCCTATGAGGCAACAGCCAGCTAGATTTTCCCATGTCCATTCAGGCTCTTGCACATCTGCACAGAATTGAAAGTTGTAATTTACACCTAAATATATATCTATATGTATGCAAACTATGTATTTATTAATTGTAGCTGTCTTTAAATGCCAGGTTAAAGATCAAAATCTTCTTGCCTGAAGGACTTCCCATGAAAATGAAAGTCTTTGTCCCCAGACTGGCCAAGTGAAATCCAATTAAAATATTTCCCCATCATGAACTGTAAGTATGATTAAGCAGTGCCTTGAACTACATGTAATGAAAACATTATACATCATTTTCAATTGTGGTTTCCCAATTAAATCAGGACATAACCTATTGACAATTAGCATGCAGTGATGTCTGTCCTAGTGGTAAATAAATATCAGTTTGACTTTGGTATAATGAGAGCTTTTATTTTTTAGCGGTTGAGGTATGCAGGTATTTGGGCCCAGGCTGATACAAAAGATGTCCAACTGGCATATATATCCCACTCACTGAATGGAAATCTAGTGTAGGGCGTTTCCTGTGGGCAAAGTCCAATACAAAGGACAGGGAAAAAGGGCCAATATTATAAGGGAGTTTGAGCTGCACAGAAAACACTGCAAGTGCAAGGCAGCATGCTGAATGACACAGGGTGGCAGCACAGATCAGCAATACTGGCTTCTGCCCATTGAAAGGATAATAAACCCACTGTACCCTCCTTGCACAGATGTGTGGGGTTTATTTAGGCTATTTTGTTCATCTCTTATTGTTACCATGTGATCGTTTTCTTTAAAGGTCGCTCACCTTAAACTGGATTGAAGTCAATCTCACCTCCAGTGGCTTGGTTTAGCTCTAAATTGAATCATTAGTGGTGAAGAAATAAGATGCTAGGTAGTGCTTATTCTGGAGCACGTAAACTTAGACATCCCAGGTGAAATACTGATTGTTGAAATCAAATGAGTGATTTGTTATTGATTTTAATGGGACCCAAGTTTCAGTGCTTGGCTAGGATTTTTAGGAGATCAAAGGAAAGGACAGTAAGATTCAGGCATTTAAATCATTTAGTCACTTAGGTTTGAAGAGAGTGCTGAAGAGAAGTGATCTAACTTGTCTGGAAAATCCTAATCCCAACTCCATGTTTAGTCACTTACCTAACCCTGGTTTGTAGAGGTTTTGCATGTTTCCACTCCCTGCAAACACATTGAGGAAGTGTATAAGTCTATAAAGGGTTTCAGTTTACAAATTTAACCTATTGTTTTAATTTTATATTCCTGTTAGATAATGATACCCACAAGGTCAAATTAAGCTATCATTTCCAGCAGAAGTAAACATAATATTTATTTCTCGATAGCTAGCATACAGAAATTTGGGTTAATTTCTGTGCAGCTGAGGGAGCTGGGGTTGTTTAGTCAGGAGAAAAGGAGGCTTGGGGGAGACTTTATTGCTCTGTACAACTACCTGAAAGGAGAATGGAGTGAGGAGGTGTCTGGTCTTTTCTCCCAAGTAACAAGTGACAGGACAAAAGGAAATGGCCTTAAGATGTGCCAGGGGAGGTTTAGACTGGATATTAGGAAAAAAATCATTCACCAAGAGGGTGCTCAGGCATTGAAACAGGCTGCTCAGAGCAGTGGTGGAATCACAGTCCCTGGAAGTGTTCAAAAACTGTGTGGATGAGGCCCTCAGTGACGTGGTTCAGTGGTGGACTTGGCAGTCCTGGGGTAATGGTTGGACTTGATGCTCTTAAAGGTCTTTTCCAATTGAGTTGATTCTATGATTTGTATCACCCTCGTGCATAGGGGTTTCCATCGCACAAAGGCTAGTGCAGCTTCTTAACTTTAAGCATGCCAGTTTTTCCATTACGGTCACATGAAATTACTTTCATGTTCTAAGTGCATATTAACAGGATCAAGGACCTTACGTAGTACACTGTGAGATAGCGGATGTTTTCTGAATTATGTGACTCAGTGGGGTGTAATAAATGAATAATGACCTTGCATTTTTGTGTCACAATATCGTCATTGCATTAATTTAATCCAGTGCATTTATTTTCTCAGGAACAAAAATCTCATTTAATAGTAATCTTGAAAAAGGAAAAACGCGTGGGGTTTTTTTTATTCGTTTAGTCATTTGTTCTTCCTTTATGTGCATTCAGCTCTTGTCCATCCTGAAAACTCTATGGCAACTGGAGATACAATGAAATTATGACATCTCAAGACAAAAGAGGCTGAAATCTGAAGAAATGAGAGAAGAAAGGATTTTTAGCCACTGTTCACAACTCCTTTCACTCATTTTGACAGACATCTACTGAGCAGCAGTGTCTGCTAAACATTACATGAGGAAATAGGGTCTACTTTCTTGATACAGCTAACACTAAAAATAGATGCTTTTTTACACATTATATTTCTTGTGTTTTGAATTAAAAACCAAAACACTTCCTCCATCCCTTAAATGCTGCAGTGAAGATAAAGGTCAAGTGCTTTATCTTCATATAAAGTTTATTACAATAATCTCTTTACACACTCCCTTCAAAAAGCTGATTTTTCAGTGCCCCACATATCTTTTTTGGAGTCCTGTGCTTCTGGACATCCTTTTTTTCATTCCCATTTACTGGGGATGCATATAAGCACACTTCTTTGATCCAAACAACTGCACATTGCACCCACTATCATTAGATACACTGAAGATAAATGAAAAAGAAGTTGGCTATAAGCAGGAAGAATTTTGTAACGAGTTGAGGCAATCTGTGTCAATGTCAAAAGGACAAAGGACATTTGCACAGCATATATTATGCAGCTCTAAACACTCTCTTGAATATACATTCTGAGCACATAGTCCTTATGATAGAGGCTGTAAGGGGATTTTAAACTTTTATTCCTCAGGGCTCCATCCTGCAATGTGGTGTTGAAAGACTGCAACTCCTGAAATCATGAAAGTGGTGGCAAAATATTAGCTGATTCAAATTATCATAGATCCATTTAAGTTTTTCTCCTCATTTCAGTAACAGTTTACACCAGCAAAATTCCTGTTCTTAGAAGAAAGAATAATTCCAGAATCACAGGATCACAGAGTCCTAAGGGTTGGAAAGTACCTCGAAAGACCATCTAGTCCAACCCCCCTGCGAGGTTCAGCCCTTTACAGGATCAGATCAGCAGACCTCAACAGCACCACAAAACATATCCCCAAGGGGCAGCTGGGATTTTGTACATCTTAAGCATTATGTAAGAATTTTGGTACTAAACCAGCAGGCTGCAGAATTTGAAGAGGGAAGAAAACCGGAGTAGTAACTACTTTGTTAGCAGTAATAAGGTAGCATCCGATATTTGAAGCTCTAATCCTGTTACATTCTGATGTTCTCAGATTAGACAGTAAATGAATTTTCAAACTAGCCAAGATGGTTAGGGATAATTACAACAAAATTATCCTCAGTATTTTTTTTTAAAGAATGGTTGATCATTAAAAAATTACCCCAGCTACATTATCTCACCTCAAAGTAAATGTACCCAAGATGATTCCAGCAGTATGTCACAGCACTGAGAATTTTTATGGAGATATGAGGTATAATGGATAATCTGACAAATGTAACTATTATGGTGTAAGCAGAGCACGAAAATAGCTCCCTGCCTTCTGGAAAGTAACAGTATGTTTTGGAATCACTCAGACTCAATTCATATTGATCCACATAAAGAATAATGACCAACCATACTGTTTCAGTAGAATTAATCCAATTTCTTTCCCTGCTTCCCTGTTCAACCCTCAAGAGAGAATTATAGATTTCTTATACTGTTATGCTCATTCACTTACTATGTGGCAATGACCTACTTTCTGTTTAACACAGTGAATGGGGGACTCTGAATGTACGAACATACAGCATTAGATTTGAGCATATAGAGTTGTGATTGTCAGAGATAAAATCTGACAACCAATAAATCTTTGATCTTGAAAGGAAATAGTGCTTATTTGCATCTAAGTGCTTGCAAGCAATTGCAGGTAATCCAAATGGAGAATCAAAGCCAGAGAAGCTTTTTGTGAGTAATTCACATTTAAAAATTCTAGGCAAAAAGCAGAACTCAGAGAAGCATGGGTGTTGAATTTGCACAAGTATACAAAAACTGCTTCTTTCCAGCTCCCTGTCACCTTGCCTTTGGTCATTGCAAAAGAAATGCTAATTAATGGAGCATAAAGTGATATTTATGTGTTCTTTGTAAGTCTCTTGCTCGAGAGGGATGCATCCTGGAGGGGATGTTGGTATTGGTTATTATAGAAAGCAAATAACTTGTCTCCTCAAATGCTACAATCTTACACGTGTACTAGAAAGAATGGAAAGCTAGGTAATGAATAACAGGAAGGTTTGACTCAAAGGCTTATGAACTGCAATGTAAACATCATACCTCAGAATTACAGGCACGTAAGAGGTATGGCTGACACATTGTATACTGGGCTTTATGTTGTGGCTGCTTTGGCACAGGGCAAAGCAGTAATAATCCTGCACATTTTTACACCAAGAAGAAAATGAATTTGCTTGAAATGTGGAAAATTGATGATCCCACTACCAGTGAGTGATGCGCTTCTTGTGAAGGCAGAAAGGATTGAAAAATCTAAAAAGGATTGGGAGATTAGAAAATCTGACCTGAATAGAAAAAAACTTCAACTGTAAAAATTATCTGCCAATGGGATTTGGGTGGGGTTTTCTGTTTGTTTTGTTTTGTTTTGTTTTGTTTTTAAATGACAGTCTGGCTTTTTGTATGAAGGCAATTTACAATACAAATGAGTGGTTTTTGCTCAGTAGCACTGGGCAGTGCTTTGTGGCATAAATAGAACTTCCTTTTAGATTTTGTCTACTTTAGATGCCTCAAAATGAATGCAGACTGTGCATACATTGCATATTGCAGGGCAGATTTTAATATTTTTCTTTTCAGTCAGCATTCCTCCAGTGTCTTCATAAGACTTCTGGTGAAGCTGGGTGTTGCTCACTGGAGGTAGTTACCATGCTGACTTCTAGGTGAGTAATTGTGATTTAGCTACATGAGAACATTTAGCCAAAGACAGAGTTTAGCTACTTGTCTTATGTGCATGCCCTAGTTTTCTGCTATTGTAAGCTTGTGAATCATGGCAGCTGAACAGTGGATGTACATAAAAAATGTATCAGTCAGAAGTTCCTTTATTTTCTACTGCAGTTGTTTGAGGAATGTAACTTATTTTCATCTACACAAAAAGAAAGGAAAAACAAAAAAAAAAATCACTGTGTTTTTTATAAAGTCTTATGAAAAACCTTACATTTTGACAATTTCTGGAATATTTAAAAAATTTTTTTCTTTTCTTTAGATTGTTCCCTTACTCATGTTTAACAAAAATGAAGTTTTCTCTTAAAAATGAAAAAAAGCCTCCATAATAAATGGAAAGCAGTACTGCCAAGAGACACTTTCAATGACAGATCATTAGGTTTACTTTTAATGTGCATATATGATGACACATTTTAAACAGTTCAGAGCTGTGTCTCCATAGATGCTACTTGCCTGTATTATTTGGAAACCAAATCTTCTGCAGTGCTTCAAAGAACATGATCACTAGTCATTAGTGACAGGCCAAGTTTCAAATACAAGTTTATCTGCTTTTAGAGTGATCTCTCTGGGGGGAAGAGTGCTCATATCACTGTTTTTCACAGTTCAGAAGTGTGATTCTTCACCTTCTCATAATTCAAAATACCTAACCAACTTTATTCACACTGTAAAACTTAATTAGTGGCTATTATAACATTCCTTTTACTTTCTGACAAGCTGTATGTATATAATTATAGCTTTACATCCATTCATTCAGTGCGTTGCGTCATCTAAACCTGCATGGTAAATGAGAATTATTGTCTCTGTGTTTTCTAGCGATATTAATGTTCAAAGTCAGAGTGAAATGTCCTCCATATAAAGAAGTTTAATCCTAAAGTAATTAGATTCTTTCATCTTCACTCACAAGACAGAAAAGGGGAAAAAAATCCAAACCACTAAAAACACAGTCATTGCATAAGTCTTTCCATGGTGACTGTAAGCAAACAGATAGACCGCAAACTTTTTGAGACAGTCAAAAGAAATCCTTTCATGTGGTCTAGATCTCAGAAACCATGTTCGAAAATGTCATGTATAAAATGAATAATGTTGGAAGTAAGGCTGCTACACTCCAGCAGCTTTGTTCATAGTGCTTTCTAGGTTGATTGAAAACAATCAGCTGGAAAGACCTGCATACACAGGGAAATGACACAAGTGGCCCTTACTAAGATATGTAATTTTCCTCTTATTATGCTAATTAAAGAAAATTGCCTTCAATAATACAAAATGATATATCTATATTGGTTCAATTTAACTAATGTTCCATAGCTGCATAGGCAATCTATGAAAGCAAATAAAAAGATACTCAGCTAGAATTTATGGAAAGCTTTCAACCAGCTCTTCAAAAGGAGGGCTGAGGTTTGCAGTTTCCCCACTACAGATCCTACTTTATGCTGTTCAAGAGATTTTCTACATTCTTTTTCTAATTTTATAATATAACAATTACTGACTCTCCTGATAAATCTGATTTGATGGAGACAATATTGCAAAGTGACAAATGCTTTCATTTTCCTCTGACAAAGAGAAAGACCATGCTTTCTGTCAGAATTATATGATTTCAGTTCCAAAGAACAAGAATAAATAAAAGAAAAACCTCATTTAGGTTTGTCCTGAGCTACTCATCTTTTCAGTTAGAATTAACAGAATTTCAGTCTAAGCTGCCTTAACCCTGATTTAAGGTAAGTAAAATAAGCTATGCTTCAACTGCATCATGCAACATGGAAAACATAATGGCTGTGGTCAGAACCATAGTTTTATGTTAGGTTTTTCATTTCCAAGCTCTTATTATATCTTGTGATATACTTTCATATAATTTCCATTTGTTTTAGGAGACTAGAAAAGGGAGAAAAACATATGGTTATTGAAGTGTTCCTATTTATTTTAAGCAGAGGATCATTCTTTAAATTAAATGTAACTTTATTGATTGCAATGATCACATTTTATGTTCCAGCAGTAACTATGAGAAATCAGCATTTTCCAAATGTTACTGCAGAACACTATCCTTTTTTTCTCTAAATGTGGGGGGATCATGAACTTACACAAGGAAGCATGCAGTACTTGAAGTTTGTTCATGCTACGTGGTGACCTGGTAACTAGTGCAGAGTAATTTGGTTGTATTAAGTGTGTTAAGTCTGCCAACCATAAAGCTTATACCATTTGAAGGAGGATCCATTTCTTTACTATGTGTTAGTGCTTTCCTAGCACTATGTGCAGGAGCCTTAAAACATATCTACTGCCAGCTAATGAACTTCAGTGATAAAGTAATGACACTATTGTCATTAATAGTCATATTAAAAGCTGGTGAAAAGGGCTTCAAACTAAAGATATCCAGGGGAGGGGAACTTCAATCCATCCCACTATTACCACTTTGATGCCAGTGCCAGCAATAGGTGCCGAGAGCCTGAAGAGGGATCACAGGTCAGCAGGAGAGCACCTGAAGTTCAGCACAAAGTAATTCCAACTACTGCAGCCAGTAACTTGGCTTCACTTGGGCTCAACTAAAATGCCTCTTTGCTAATGCAGGTAGCATGGGGAGTGACCAGGAGGAGTTAAGAGATGTGCACATGCTTGCAGCACTGTGATTAGAGATGTAGTGGGATGGCTTCTGTGATTGGAGTGTTGGATGGGAGGTTATAGGCATTGAGTGTCCTTTCAGAAAATTCACCAACACCAAGCTGTATGTTGCATTTGATATGCTGGAGGGAAGGAATGTCATCCACAGGGACCTTGACATACTGGAGTGGTGGACCTGTGTGAACCTCAGACACAAGGTACCACACCTGGGTCAGGACAATCCCAAGCACAACTACAAGGTGAGCAGAGAATAGATTGAGGGTAGCCCTGAGGAGAAGAACTCAGAAGTGTTGGTTCACAAGAAGCTCAGCATGACCCAGTAATGTGCACCTGCAGTCTGGAAAGCCAGCTGTATCCTAAGCTGTATCAAAAGAAACATGGCCAGTAGGCTGAAGGAGGTGACAATCCTGCCCCTCTACTCCATTCTTGTGAGAATCCACTTGGAGTACTGCTTTCAGCTCTTGGGTCCCAAACACAAGAAGGATGTGGACCTGTTGGCGTGAGTCCAGAGGAGGGCCATGAAGATTACAGAGGGCTGAAGCACCTTTCCTATCAAGACAGGCTAAGAGAGTTGGAGAAGAGAAGGTTCCAGAGAGACCTTAGAGAAGTTTCCAGTGCCTAAAGGGACCTACATAAGATCTTGAGGGGCACATTTTACAAGGGCATGTAGTGACAGGACAAGGCGGAATGGCTTTAATTGACAGAGGGGAAATTTGCATCAGAGATTAGGAAAAACATTTTTGTTATGAGGGTGGTGAGGCACTGGCACAGACTGCCCAGACAAGCTGTGTCTGCCCCATCCCTGTAAGTGTTGAAGGCCAGGTTGGATGGGGCTTTGAGCACCCTGGTCTAGTGGAAGGAGTCCCTGCCTATGGCACGGCTTTCCTACCACATGATCTTTAAGATCCCTTCCAACACAAACTATTCTATGATTCTAGGAGCAGTTCAAGAGCCACTGCAGAGGAAAGTTAAAGTTAGGCTTAACTTGTGAACTGAAGCCCATATGGGAAGTTGCAGGACTCCCAGTGATTCCAGCTAGGGAGCCAAACCTGCCATCTACAGCAGCAGAAGGACTTCCTGCACTCTTTGACACTTGGAACAGATTCAATTTTTAAACCTCTTAAATCTTAACTTGTTCTCCTTAGACTGCCAACAAGTCAGCTAGTAACTGCCAGTTAAAAACGGTTTCCTGTTCAAGGAATGAGGTGCAAGCTGTCAGTGAATTTCATAACCACCCCATGAGAGGTTATGCTTTGATTAGGTTTTAACTGGTAAAGTTGAAAGATTCTGCCTGGTTGCTGGTTTCCTAAATCATTAAAGCTCCCACCTCGACACTAAACTTATCATCATCAGCTAGTATTTTAAGTTAAATGAATATTTGGAAACTTAATTTAAAGCAAAGTGGCAGCAGAATGAATGAATGAATTTATTTTGTAGCACTGGCAGAAAAATGGAAACTGGACAAAGTTAAACATTTCAGCTTTACTGGCAAGAGATTCATAAAGGAAGACTGTGTTTTTAAGTAGTCTATCTTTTAAATAATGCAGATAAAGTGTACATTGCATTCCAGTTAGTTCACCTGTTTTTTTTTCAAGATACAAGGGTTTTTTTTGCAAAGTCTCCTATTTCTCGGAACTAGCCAAAGTTGTTCTGATGGCACTGTTGTCGAACCTTTATCTGTCTACGTTTCCATATCAGCATTTATGGTTATTTTTTGTGAACATACTATCTAAACATTTCACAAGATTCAATTTTACTCTCACGGCGCTCCTATTAGGGGTTTTTCCCCCAAAATTTGCAATTATGTTATCTCAGTACAGAATAAAAATTTTCTAATGTTACCCATGTTGTGAAACCATAAATTTCAAAGAGATTATGTCACCTGCCAGTCCCTGCCTACATCATTCCTACATAAAGTAATTTATTGCTTGCGATTTTTTTTCCTTTCTCATATGCAATGTTAAAACACTTTGAAAATTAGTGGTGGACCAACAGATTCCTGCTCTACTGACTTACAAGCAAACAAGAGAAGAGGGTAGAAGAACCAAATACAAGAACCAAGAAGACTGCTAACAAATTTTCTAAGCTCAGAGGAGTGAAAGATCATGGCAGGTTTCAGATGCTCCTTAAAAAGGAAAGTTCAGGAAGGCAGAAAATGGGTAGTCAACTTCCTGTACAGATGTTCAGCAGAGCTTCCAAGATCAGCCTAGATGGCAGTGTGCTATTGGTATACAGAAAGGTAATTATGGGCAGACAATTCTCTTTTGGGAAAAAATCACTGTGCCATTTCCCATATTCTTCAGTGTGCTTAGCCCCATCTCTGCCTGATCCATTCAGATGGCCTGGGGGAAATATTTTGCAACATGTGTATTTATCCCCTTTGGTAACACACTAGGCATCAGTTAATCTCATGCACTGGTATGTAGTGAACAGGTAAACCTGTGTCTGATATTGGGTTGAGGCCATGCTTATTTGATGATACAGGTGCCTAAGGGGGGGGAGAGGAGAGGAGGCATAAACTATAGCTGCTGAATGCCTGTGTAGCTCTTTGGGAGAAAAACCTAAGCCCTGGGGATGGGCAGAACATGCACAGTTCTGCATAACTACAAAAAAGACTGTACTTACATATGTATTTGTCTTGGTCTTTACACATGGTCAAGCCTGTAAGGCACAAACAGACCTGGTGATCTGAAAAGGCCATGAGCATGTAGCATTCCCAAATACAATTGAAGGGTGTCTGTAAGAAAAAAAATTAGTCATGAGGTATGGCAAAATAATACCATTTATCCATTATCTGTAGAGTCGATTCTAGTCTGCATATTGTAAATTTTGCCAAAAATAAACTGCTACAATGAGAGATAAAAAAAGTATACAGAAATCAAAAGCAAAGCAGCAAAGGTATGCAACAGGTAATTTTCATGCTAAGAGAAGTAAATGATCTTACAGTGATTTTTTTGTCAAATTGTGCAAGCTTACTGATGTTTCCCTCAATAGAAATCTACCTAATCTATTGCAAAAATCTAGTTTTAAGATGTCTTATGTTACCTGTCTTGAACTTCATTTGATATAAAAACTAGCTCTGAAAATACCATGAAGCGATATCAGGAAAGCAAAACCTGTGCTTTTTAGTGAGATGATAGAAATTCATTATTCACAGCTGCATGCACACGATTTTGAGTTCCAACAGCCAGCAATTAGTTTAAACAGTAATACCACCAAGGGAAGCATGACTTAGTTAAAATTTACATTTAAATGAGATCATTTGGAGAAATAAAATGTGGAACAATCTGTTATTTTTATATAACATTTCATAGTAGATTTTCTTAGTAAGGTATTCCTCACAGTATAGTTTTATTACTTGCTAGTCTGGAATTACCATGATGCTTTTGTATGTGAATGGAAAAAAAAGCCTCGCTTGCCATTTGTTCATTAACAACCTGATGCAGAAAATTATCTCTGTTCAGGAAAGCGTATTAACCAAATTTAACTTAACCCTTGTGCTTGGCCATGATGAAAGCTGAGCACTACTTTAGTGTTTTTCCAAATATGACTTGCAATGCTAAATTCATTTAGGTGCTTTCTTCAATGATGTTCTCAACCCAGAATGAAAAAAACCTGCTTCTGTTATGAAGCTTTTCAAGTTTGTCAGCTGTTTTTACTTATTGTAACCAGTTAAAACCCAATGATACATCATCCTGAAGCAAGACTTTGTGGAGACTTTTATATCAGATCGGAATCTGTTCAGATTTAATTGTGAACTTTGAAATTAGAACAAAATGAAAATTAGATCTTTCTTCTTCTGGGAAGTTCCTGCATTTCAGCTTTTTTTTTTTTTTTTTTTTTTTGG
>NDXB01002584.1:59945-89810 GCA_002631895.1 Agapornis roseicollis
TATTTTTTTTTTTTTTTTTGTTTTTTTTTTTTTTTTTTTTTTTTTTTTTTTCCCCTTCCCCTTTTTTGGCTGCTTCTATGAGTATTCTGGGTATGGATGTGATATTTGGGAAGTTGTGCATGTGCAAGTGTGATTGCTGATACCAACTGTGCTCCCCAAAAGCACCAGATGTGGTTCTAAATCAAGTTGAGCCTCCAAGCTTTGGGAAGTGGCTGATATCACAGAGCCTCAGGAAGACTGTAAAGAAGAATGTTGCCAAATGGCACACAGCCAATTAGCTTTCTCAGTGGCATATTTAGGAGAATTAGGGGAGACTTGTGGATATAGGAGACTTGTGGATGTGAATTCTTTTATTTTTTTTTTTTTTTATTCCTTCTTCTTCCTTTTTTCTTTCTTTTGTATTCAAGACAGTGTACAACAAGCCTTGTGTTCTGGTAAAGTTACATGTTCCGATAGCCATCACACCTCAAATTTCATACTGTTGACTATAGGTAATAGTGGTATTACATTCTTACGAATCAGAGGCACAATATAATTAGGAGAGGTATTATTTTGTGTTTAGCAGAGCACTAAATTAATGATATATGGGCATGATTCCGCTGGTGCACATCCCTGTTACTATGGCAACAATATTATGTCATGTGAGTCTGTCCTTGGTGTTACTTAGAGCAGCAAGGTTTCACCAGGCTCCTCATTTATTTCAGAGACCTAAATAGACTCTTTCTCTGTGTGTGGAATGGAATCACTTTTATTATAGCTACAAATGTTAAATATTCCATTAATTGCTTCTCTTATGTTATCGTGTTAATTTACTTTACTTACATGGAGCATTAGCATTAACATAAAACAGATAATTAGTGAACTGCAAATGACTAATGCACCCATATTGTGCAAATTCCTCTTTTCATATTCAAAGCACTACCATGTGCTTCAACTTCTTCAACCCCAGCCATTAACCTCAAGGGTTTGCGGACCAAAAAAGGAGATGGAGTCATTCCAAGAGGAAACATTCCCAGCCCCAGAAGCACTATCTGCTGATTCACAAAGAAAGAATTTCAGAAATCCAGCCTCTCTCCTGCCCCCATCACTTCTCCTCCTAGCTTCTAAATAAGAAGAAGAAACAGTTTTTAGGATTCCTGCTAGGGGCACACGGTATCAGTTTCAGACCTCTGTTTTCCTGCACATAAACCAAAGTTCTTTGATCAGGATCACCGGGACTACCGTAAATCTGACAAGGAATTGCAGTGTGAAGAGGGGCATATCCTAAAGACTGTATCAGATTAGATTTTGATCATTTTGATTTATTGTTCTGTTTTTCCAAACGTACTTTGATTTGCAATAGTAACCTCTGAAATGTCTGAATCAATGTCACCGCACAGCACACTTCTCTCAGGTTAATGCAATTGCCTTGGCTAATCACATTATTCTGTACAGCAGCAGCAGCCGGCAGATGGCAGCCTGCCTGCTACTCCTTCAGATAACGCATTTTTTTATAGAATAGGGGAAAGTAAACCAGAGGTGCATCTACTGCTGTCTGTGTATTGGGAAGGAGAGGAAATGCTTTGCAAGTCAGAATCTACAATTAAAGGAAAACTGCTTCTTTTTCTTTTGCATAACCTGGATGTGTTAATCAGATTCGTTCTGTTATCAGTCCTCATTGCCCTAAGTAATGTTGAATTCTGGTTAAAACAAAATTATTCCCCTCCCCCACTTCAAGCTTTGGATACTTTAGAAAAATACTGGATCTCCAAAGTACCAGCTGGCCAATCAATTTAACTTGACATTTACAGCTGGGAAGTTCATCTATTAATAAGAGATACATCATGTACCAGGAGACGATTAATGATAACCATGTAGCAGTATGCAGACTATACATAAAGCCATACTCCTCTTCCTCCTCCTAAGAAAATAGAATAGAGCTATAACATAAAAACTATAATGAAAAAATCTGAATCATCCATTGTTTGTTAATTCCTGGAAATACAGGGCAAGTTCCTCACCCTGTGTAGATCGTGGTACCTCTGATAAAAGCAGCTGGAATGACAGTGATTTAGATCAACAGAAAATGTGACTCACAGGCTTATCTGCAGTTTTTCTTACTGTTACATCTCTCTCCCTGGAGTCTTTTGCTTTCCAAAAAATTCAGTATCACTCACTGCAAAAATGGATCATGAAAGGCAAAATAAGGTAAAGAAATAAATTCTTTATGCACATTAAAGAGTGACATTTGTAATTTCTGAGAAGACTGGTTACCTTGCTTAGTCATTTCCCCATTTTGGGTCGTTGCAGAAGGTTAACAACCTCCGTACATGGAGCTTTCTGCATATTACAGAGCTGTCCTTCATTGCAGGAATCTGGAGATCAATGAAGACAGAAGATTTGATAAAGTATCAGTGTGAATAACTGCTTGTTTTACCTATGTCCCTTCACCATGCCTGACTCTGGTTCTATAATGGTTGTAAAAGAACCCCAAACCTCCCCCCATAGAAATTGACATTATTCTGAGCAAGAGGCCAACTGACTCCTCCCCCACCCCTCCTCATCCTTCATCCTGATTTGATATTTGCTAAGGTCAGTGGCAAAGCACTGTTGACTTATGTCTGAAAACCGGCATCTGAAAAATTATTTTGTCCCAGCTCCTTTTCGTCCTTTCTCCCTTCTTCTTTCATACTACCGTATTCTCTGGTATTCCATGATAACGACCACTGACACTATATCCATTTTGCTGTTGATCAAGTATCCCTTATTCATCAAACATTAACTTATACCAAGGAAGGTGATTATATAGATGAAGTCACCTGTGTACAATATCTGCTACAAAATGTAAGCTTAATTTGTATAAAGGGTTCCAATGATGTTATTTTGATTGCTCAAGCTTTTGCAGTCCGGGCTTTCCCATTCTAATGTAATAAGGGCTGTGTGGCCAATAAGCCTCTGTGTTTCCTTCTCTCTAGTTCAACCTCCTTTCTTCCTTCAAATCTGTCTTTAAAACTTTTCTTAGCCTGATATCCATTAAATGCCTCTGACAGAAACTAATGTTGTCACATTGGTTCCATCTTTCCATTTCCATTTGTCTGATAGAAAATGAAATATCTGTTCTCACTGTGTACATAGCATGAAAGAACCATGCTATTTAATAGAAAAATAAAGAATTCTGTATTCCTGTCCCACCTTTACTTGTTTCTTCCTCCAAATAAAATAGCTTGATGTGTGACTTGATAAAAGTGTTAAGGGGCAAATTACCAATCTCATAGGTAATACTAAGAATAAAGAATAAATAGAAATAGCAAACAGTTGTTTTCCCTTGAGCAAGCTTTCTAAAATCAAATCCTTATCCTTTCTGTTTTTCTCTTCTCACTAAGGAAAGTTAAACATTGCATTATTTAGTTAAATCATTTTAGTTAGGTCATTACTTCAGTCTACATAGGGTAGATGGTTATGAGTTTCCTTTTGTAGATTTGCTGTTCCTGTTTAGTTACTGCTGACAATTTCCCCATTACCATAGGGCACATCCTCATTGGAAGGCTGGTTGTGCAGCGGATTTTATTAATGGTCTTAATCTGCTGTCATGTCAGTTAATGCATTTGCCAAGTCGTGTGACAAGGGTTGACTGAATTTTACAGTGAATATCACAGTGAGAAATGTGTGTGTGAGGTAACCCTCTCCCCTCTTCTCCCCATCACCAAAGACTGGCTTTTGAGGAGAAGTATTATGAAAATTCCACAAACAACTGAGAGCAGTGAGAGCCTATATAAATTCTCCTTAACTCTTTTAATCTGTGAACTTTGCGTGTCTCTTTCAGTTAATAGTACTGCTAATAAGCTTTTTCCCCATAAATTTTATTGTCCTTGTTTTAAATGCAACATGAGACAGAAAAGACCTAATCCAGCAGAGTGGGTATTTACATGAAAAGTTAACAAGAAAGAGATTTTAAAAATTCACAAGATGCTTAATTTGGCATTAGCTGGCTAATACCTCTTAAAATACTCATCCTATGTACAACTTCACAGAGAGCTCCTATGAAATAGCAATTTTTGGACTTTTATTTTCTGAGGGCCAAGGCAGTTCTTCAGCTTTGAGACTATCCTGTGCTGATTTGTCTCTTTAGATAAAACATAAATTCTGTTAAGAGGAAAGTGCAGGTCAGATTACATTACTGTGCCTCAGAAAACCTGTATGCAGTCCGATCTTCTCATGTACGTAATTCTGTTGACTTTGATCTTTCAAAGGCCAAAAAGAACTGCTTGCTTGAAAAAGGCACAACATGGCACAGGCAATCTAGGACAAACCCATGTGATTTTTTGGAAACAAATATGAAAAATATTTGAGGCCATAAAGCAAATTCTGAACTGGAAGCTCTGCAGAGCTGTGCTTGGCTGAGAAGTTCTTAACGTGTCTCCCCATAAAGCTTTGCTACAGAAGACTGGTTGCCCGTGATTTCCTCAAAGGAATTGTATTTTATCCAGTATATTCTGCCAACTTTTTTTGTAAAAAACCCCTATTCCTTGTGTAATCTAAACAAAGCAATGGATTATAAATGAATTACAGCATTTTAGACTGAAGGAGGTAGCTATGTATGTGTCTTTCAGCTAAGGAGATTTACAGTAGAAGGGGATAGACGCAAGTAAAAATAACAAAAAAAAGATTGAAATTGAAGTACAGAGTAATATCAATGCTCCTGTTGTGAAAACAGAGCACAAGTATTTAAAAGCAAGATTATGATTTCTTAAAATCCAGAGAATTCCTGATTTGGGGTAGTGGGACCTTTCTCATATAAGTGAAAGCACAGTTATTATATACTCATTCAGTTGCTGACATCTACTGAAGCATCAAAAAAGAGATTGCAATATAACTGTGAACTTAGTTGTTTCAGCAGTGACACCTGTCTTGTACGAACTTATGCCAGGTCACCAAATTCATCTCTGGATGGCCACCCTGACAGTAATAAAATACTTCCCTTGTCAGCAAGCACTAACTCTTACTGCTGGATGCAGCAGGGTCTTCACAACATTTTTAAAGCAATCTGGCCACTTAGTATTTTATTGTTCTTCATAATCATTTAAATTCCATTGGTTTTGAGTCTTTATTATTCCTTTGCCAGAGAGACTCCCTTGCTGCTCTGCCAAACACTCAAGAGGTTTCTGGACTGTTGTACAGCAGTCATGACAGAAGGTTAGTAATAAAAATAACCCACCTTGGCAAAGCATCAAATTAGATGAAAGGAACCGCCTAAGTCCATGAATTTGCCAAGTAACCTGGCACAGAAACAGGATGAATGGTTATAACTTGTATTAACGTTTCTTGAAGAAAATAGCTCAGCTGAAGATTCAGAGCTGCCTTAGGAAGACATATTTAGGATTTACAATTCATGTCAAAAGGGAAATGAAGTGGATTTCGCTGATGATGAACACAATTAAAACAGCAAATCTGTGACACTGTTGATTTTAACAAGTCCTGCTTCCTTGCACCAAACACACTGGAAGCTGTGACTGCTCAAGGAGATGTTCCTCTACCATGCCTTTCAGAGTCTAGAACAAAGGATAAACTTTCTTTGTCTCCTGCTGGCACTGGTGTTAGCAGTCACAGTGTGCTATTAGTACCTGAGTACTTGAACCTAGTACTTGAACTAGGAGCCTGAGGCTCCTATATCTCTCACACTTGACATTATTCACATTTTATGTTGGATTTTGCTTTTCATTAGAAGCCAGAGAATGATTGCTCACAATCTGTATTTACTATAGAGATTCTGAGTAGAAATAGTGGCCACACCTTAGACAATCTTGGCATTTGTATAAACTGTAGTAGCCACTGAAGCACCAATGGTTCATTATGCTATCATGTAAATAATCTTTCCTACATGGTCCTACACCAGTGCTTGTAAAGACAGCATTTCTGGTAATCTTTTGGTTTTCCCTAAATACTTTCTTGGAAAGGGGAAAGGAAAATGCATTAGATACTGGGTGTTTGGACATGATCTGTGAGTAATTTCTTCAGTGTAGGGTGAGAAAAAGAGTGGTAATTTAAGTTTTACTTAGCCATATACTATGCATACCTCTAAAACTAGTCAGTGGGTGGTAGTTTCTTTCCATTTTTCACTGAAAATCAACCAATTTATAATCTGAGATGAGATCAGTAAGGAGCAAATAATTTGGTGCAAAGCAGCAGCACTGACATCAGTTGGCAAAAGATACACAGTTTAGCTAAATCCACGGAAATACACAACCAGCTTCATCATATAATCTCTGTGGCTAAGCAGAATGGGGTAAGATGCTGACAGTGCTCACACAACATGCAGAGAAGCTTCTAAAAACCAATGGTGGATTATTCACAGACTGTCTTCTGTACTACAGAGATGTGGTCAGCAACATGGGCCTGGAGTGGGATTGTGGGATTGTTCTTTCTAAGAACTCCTCCTTTCTGTGATGTAGTCTCACGGTCTCAGAGAAGATCGAATGCACTTAGTCCATCACCAGGATGATATTTAAACCACATTTATTTCACTTGGCTATTATTCATTAAAAACTGCCTATTTTTGTGGATTGTTTACCAACACAGGGCAATGTGAAAGCCTTCTATGTCACATGGCTATTTCAAACTAATGAAAATGTCTAGTAACTTTCTTCTAAATCTGATACGGTCCATTAAGCATGAGACAACATGTTCTATTGTTATGTCAGTGACACTATTCAGTAAGCATTAAATTTATTTCACTACTTAACACATAGTCCGTATTCATGAATTTAACCTCCTTTTAAGGACAACTTGTCTTTTGGCTGAACTGCTCTCCTTCTTCTATTATTATTATTTGCTTTAAAGTTTCACCTTCATTTTGGGAACTGTGTACAAAAACTTAGTAAGAAATTTAAAAAAAACAAGTTGTGAAAAGATATATTCCTCCCTATTTATTGTTGACACGGGGTTATCCTTCTTTGGCTGAGCTAAATATGTCAATCTTTCTTCAGTTATATGTGTTGCCATAGCATAGTCCACCTGGTGCTGCTCACATATGTAGATGGGAGAAGAGATGAGACAGAGTCTGGACAAGAAAATTGTGGTATCTTCCACATAGCACAAAACACCTTTCAATGTCTTCATCAGTGACCTTGACAATAGAATAAAACGTAGCTCCATCAAGTTTTCAATTGGCACCAAAACAACGACACGAGTTGATAGTACAGAAAAGGGATTTCAGCCAGCACAAGTAGGTAAACAGAAAATCCGTAATAGCAGTGCAGACCCCTGAACCTGGAATGAAACAACCCTGTTCAGCAGCCCAATCTGGGAACTGGCTGTCCAGGTGGCAGCTCTGCAAAAAGGGCCTGGAAGTCCTCATAAATAAGCACCTGGACATGAATTAGCAGTGTGCCCTTGCAGACATGAGTGCTAACAGCATGCTGGGCTGTAGTAGCAAAAGGATAATGAGCTGGTTAAAAGAAAAGGGTTTTTTTCCTCTACACAACACTTGGAAGGCTGTTTCAGGAGCTAGGTGTCACATTGAAGTGAGTTCAGCAGAGGAACACCACAATGAACCCAGAGCTAGAATACTGTCTGTTCAGAGGGGCCAAGGAGCTGTTTGGTATGGCTGGAGAAGTAAAAGCTATAATTGCTATTTTCAGCTATCCTGGTGAGTGGTTATATGCAAGGCAGTTTCATTCTTTGCAGAGGTGTATTGTAAAAGGACAAGGGGCAAATAAAAATTCTGACCAGATGTAGGGGAAAGAAAGTAACAGTGAGAGTAGTTAAGCACTGGAAGCATACTGCTCAGGTAGTTTGTGGGATCTCCAACTTCAGAGAAAACTCAACTGGGTATGGCCCTGAGAAACTTCAGGTAACTTTTAAGTTACTTCTGCTTTGAGTATAAGGCTTGACCAGGTGACCTTCAGAGGTCTCTACCAATATAAATCATTCTATTGTCAGTGACGTCAAGTTACTGTATGAAATTAAGGAAAACTCTAGTTCAATCCAGTACATTAGTGGCAAAAAGACCAATCCTCTTCTGGAAGGAGGATATTAATTTATAATTAACAGAAACTGCTATTTAGTATTAATGACTGATAGAACAGGCATTTCCTGGCATTTAATAAACTGTTGAGTGCTGAGAAGTAGCTGAGAGCCCTTTACTTGGCTTGTTATTAGTTGACAGAAAATGAACAACTTGGAGTGCCCTAGCACTATTGTAGACTCTGAGAACATTTGAAAGAAAAATAAAAAATACATTAGTTGGACTAAATTATTTTTTCAGTTAGATAATGTCAAGAGGGTTGAAAGTGTGTAACCAAGAGCAGATCTGGGGCCACAATCTTTTTCAATTTTTTTTTTATTTGTTAAATAAATGAAAATAGATCCTCACATTGCTATGGCTACTGTGTTTAGAATAGACAGCATCATTCCTTCCTGATGAAAATCTATTGACTATGTCCTATAATTGTTAAGGACTAATGCTGTAAGGAGCAGAATGGCAGGATTCCATTCTCATTACCATGCCTCTTGTACCTCTTACTTTCCCTTCAACCACTCATCGCATGTTTCATTCGTATATAACAGACATAGTTATTCCATGATAAAATTACTTGGGGCTACGGAACTGATGGACAGGGGTAGAGCAGTTGATGTCATCTACCTGGATTTGTGCAAAGTGTTTGACACTGTCCCACACAACATCCTTGTCTCTAAATTGGAGAGACATCAATTTGATAGGTGGACCACCCAGTGGATAAAGAACTGGTTGGATGGCCACACACAAAGAGTTGTGGTCAATGGCTCAGTGTCTGGCTGGAAGCCAGTGATGAGTGGTGTCCCTCAGGAATCAGTGTTGGGACCAGTCTTGGTCAACATCTTTGTCACTGACATGGACAGTGGGATTGAGTGCACCCTCAGCAAGTTTGCTGATGACACCAGGCTGTGTGGTTCAGTGGATAGATACACTGTAGGGAAGGAATGCCATCCAGAGGGACCTTGAGACACTTGTGAGGTGGGCTGATGCCAGCCTCATGAAGTTTAACCATGGCAAGTGTATGGTCTTACACCTGGGTTGGAGCAATCCCAGGCACAGCTACAGGCTGGGCGGAGAGGAGATTCATAGCAGCCCTGCCGAGAAGGACTTAGGGGTGGTGGTTGATGAGAAAATGAACATGAGCCAACAGTGTGTGCTTGCAGCCCAGAAAGCCAACTGTATCCTGTGCTGCATCAAAAGGAGCAAAGGTCAAAGGAAGTGATCCTGCCCCTCTACTCTGCTCTTGTGAGACCTCACTTGGAGTATTGTGTGCAGTTCTGGTGTCCTCAACATAAAAAGGACACGGAGCTGTTGGAACAAGTCCAGGGAAGGGCCACGAGTATGATCAGGGGACTGGAGCATCTCTCATATGACGACAAGCTGAGGAAGCTGGGACTGTTCAGCCTGGAGAAGAGAAGGCTGCGTGGAGATCTCCTAGCAGCCTTCCAGTATCTGAAGGGGGCCTATAGGGATTCTGGGGAGGGGCTCTTCATTAGGGACTGTAGTGACAGAACAAGGGGTAATGGGTTCAAACTTAAACAGGGGAAGTTTAGATTGGATATAAGGAAGAAATTCTTTCCTGTGAGGGTGGTGAGGCACTGGAATGGGTTGCCCAGGGAAGTTGTGAGTGCTCCATCCCTGGCAGTGTTCAAGGCTGGGCTGGACGAAGCCTTGTGTGACATGGTTTAGTGTGAGGTGTCGCTGCTTATGGCAGGGTGGTTGGAACTAGATGATCTTAATGTCCTTTCCAACCCTAACTATTCTATGATTCTATGACTTGAGTGCATGCTCAGTGCAGCTCACAAACATTCATTGTTTTATTTTTTTATTTCCTGTAAGAAAAGCATGCAGCGATAGATAGCAATTGTCTTTTGCTGGGGCTTGAGCTCTGCTCTGAGTGTGCTGTTTGTTTTGAGTGTCACCTGGGAGAAGATTGAAAAAAGTGAGAATATTGTAGGTGTGGTCCTCAGATTCAAAGTGTAAAGACACTGATCTGTATTCAGGGCTGTGGGGACAGTACTCTTTTCTGAAAACATTTTTACGGGCATTGCCGCTATTAAAAAATGAAAGAAACCAAAACAAAACCCAACAATAACAACAACAACAACAACAAAACAGCAAAGAAACAAAACCCACAGCAAAGAAAAAACAACCTAAAAATCCCCCCAAAAAACCAAAACCCCAAACCATGTTGCTTATATCTTTCCTGTAGTACTAAATACACAGAAGTATGAAAATATAGACTACTACAAATACAGAGAAGCAAACAATTTACAGCATACCTGAAATAAATTCTCAGAATAAGAAGTATAGCTTAGTACACCAAGAAGCTGATAGCAGGCCTGATTCTCTGCACTGTTAGAAAGATACATTAGTTTCTGCCTATATCTGACATATATAGCTCATGTCCCTAACATGGCATTAGCAGATAAGAATCAGCATTCCTAAGACTATCCTATTCAGATTTAATAGTAATTTCTAATGAAGGGTCAAACTCAGGTTTGACTGTCTTGTAAGAGGAAGGTAATAAAGCAAACAGAGACACATGGAAGCCTTGCTGCATGAGAGATGTTCAAGGGAAGGGCATTTCTGGCTATCACCCTACTGTCACTGTGTCACTTCAGGCCAAGATAAGTGGTAGAGATATCTGAAGTGACCTTCATCTAAGGGTGCAGAGAGCACTGGCTAATGTTCATGCAAGGCTGCTCTCTTTTATCTAGAGAAGGTCATGGAGAGTGGGCAAAGGTCCACAAGAACTGGAGGAAGGCAAATACTGCATTTGTCTTCAAAAAAGACTCAGAGGGTCTATAGGCTATAAGTTTGTGAGACAGAAAATCATGAAGCAAGTCCTCTTGGAGCACATTTCTGGGAACATGAAAGAGAAGAATGTGAGAGGGAAGAGTCAACACGGCTTTTCAGAAGATAAATCATGCCAGACCAACCTAATGGTCTTCTAAGATAAAATTACTGGATTTACTTAACTTCAAGAAGGTTGTTGTCGCTTTCCCACAGTATTCTTGTACTCATATTTTAGTCCTGATCAACTTGAGCAACTTGATAGGTAAAAAATGGCTGAATGGGCTATGCTGTACCTGGAGGCCCACAACAACTTGGGTACTGCCAGGATTTATTCTGAGACTTGTATTTAACATCTCTGTGACCTGAAGGTGGCAACTCCGATCAAGTTTACAGATGACACCAAACTTGTACAGGAGGGAGACAGAGTCAACATCCCTGAGAAGACAACTGCCATCCAGAGGGACCTGACACACTGGAGGAGTAGACTGACAGGACTGCATGAAATTCTGCCAGTACCAATGCCCAGTCCAGCACCAGGGAAGGAGCAACTCTTTCCAACAGTAATTTCAAAGATATGAAGCCTTTAGGAAAATGTCATTGCCTTTCTCTCTGTTCATAAGTTTGGATAAATGCGTAGATATATTGGGCTGGGCCAGAATTCATGCAAAGTTAAAGCACATGACCTGAGCAAAGTTGCATGGGAGGGTAGATTTTCTCTATGATGATATTGTATCCAAGTTTGAGTTAACTCGGAGCCACCCAGCAACACAATGAACTAGGTCTTAGTCTGACAGAACATGTCACCATGTAAATCCATGTCTAGAATAAAATATATGTGATATCAAAAAGGCTGTGAGATAACTTCAGAAAAAGCTACACAGGTCATAATAAATGTGAAATGGCTTTCCTGTAAAGGAGTGGCTGTGTAGCCTATGACTTTTCAGTCTGCAAAGGAGACAACTAAGGTTTCTTCAAAATGAGGAAAATGATTTTTCATGCAGCCATAGCTAAGCTGTGAAATTCCTGACAACAGAATGATTTGTATGCTGAAAGTTTCCACAGGCTAAAAGGGTAAGTGGATGAGTTGGTGGAATAGAAATTAATGTGGACCTACAGGACACAAAGCTGAAGAGTTCCGTGATCTGTGCTCTGCTGGTGGTCAGGAGAGCCTTTTGGGGCAGTAAAGAGTCTGCACTTCCTCTAAGCCTGGATATCTGTTTCTGGCCACCAGCAGTCAGCTGGAATCATTGTACCTTTTGTTTGCCACAGTATCCCCACTCACGTAGAGCTATGTGCTGGAAGCTGAATATTGCATATAAAAGGGAAGGCTGTTTACTTAGAAGGTTTGCCTGATTCATGTCAGATGAATGGCAGGTACTTAGAAACAACTCAAAAAAGTAGAAATCTCAGTCAGAACTGTGTACAAGCAGAGCTCTTTCTGGGGAAATTGTGTGGCCCATGGTAAAATTAAACAAAAGGCTGTATTCAGCTGTGACACTCATGCAGCTCTCTCTTCTGAAGTCACAGGATCCATGCATGCATGAAATCCAAGGCAAAATTAGATAAGAAGCAAAAATAGACCCAAAGGTACCTGTGTGAGGGGAATAACGTTATTCACAGGAAAAGCTGCAGTATTTTTTTTTTCCTGTTCAATCTTTTATCACAGAATCCTGCAGGACAGAGATACAGCCCCATATGTAGCCAGAAATGAAGGGTAATAATAGATACTTTTCTTTTTAGACATGCTCTAGATTATTTGCATTCACAATGACAAAAAAAGTTACTTCTCTGAAGATCATCCATTGAAGATGGTCCCACCTAGGGGTGCATATCTAGACTGATAACCTTTATTTCAACTCTAGGGAATGCTTTGTTTTCCATGCCAGATTGAAAAAGAAGCGCTCAATAGAGGCTGAAACACTTGCTAGAACATTAGGCTTTTTAGGGTAGAAGTTTGATTATGTATGTATTTGGCAGGTTTATATTTATATTTAACTAGGTCTGAGATGGAAAAGACATTTAATTAGGGTGTAACTATAAATTAATGTTGAAGCCCTAAATAGCAAATAGTACAAACACAAATCAGACTGAGTCGTCTGACTGCCAGAAAGATGAGCATCTGTAGATTCAAAATCAAGTTTTTACCTCTCAGCTGCTAATTACGTACAAAATTCATCTTCCATGTTGAAAATGCATGATATGTAGCATAAACTATTGCAATGCTAAGAATTTCCTGAAGTGAACTTAATGGGTGCAGGTGCATGGTGGAAAGAATGTGGCTTTATCAATTTTTCCTTACTTGAGGTATTTTTGAAGTACAGATACTTCCATGTTGAAGTTTCAAAACATATTTCAAACCATGGCACAGAATTCTTTCTAGTAGTTCTTGTTCCTGTGTTCCTTTTTCTGCCCTAATGTGAAGTCTTTCATGACTTCTATTACCAGGAAGGAATTCAATATAAAAATGAATCCCTGGGCTCCTGAAGGAAAAAAGGTCCAGAAGCATTAACATCCAGAACAACTCATTGAGATTATTACATGTTTTTTGAAGGGTGAGCGGAGAGCAGCTCAGCTGTAGGTCCTGCACTTGGGCCACAACAATCCCATGCAATGCCATAGGCTTTGGAAAGAGTGGCTGGAAAGCTTCCTGGCAGAAAAAGACCTTAGGGTGTTGGTTGACAGCCGGTTGAATGTGAACCAGCATTTTGTCTAGGTGGCCAAGAAGGCCAATGGCACCTTGGTTTGTATCAGAAATAGTTTTTTTCTGCTGATGTTGGTATTTAAATGGATTTTTCCTTCAATATTTCCTGTTTTGTCAGTGGCCCTAGATCCTTACTGAGATCTTTCAAATTGACTTACAGTCTTTTGACTGAATATTGAGATAATTTTATTAAACTTTTCAGCCTTTTCCTTGTAGCTTGCTATCACAAGCACATGGGCTTTTTCAATGATTCATCAGCTCCCATGAACAAACAACAGCAAGGCAGAGGAGCTGAGTTCTGAGACTAATAGATGAACTGATCCAACTGAATTTTACAAATACAACTTCTTCCTCCCTGGCACTGATATACAGTTTGTATTTATTTCCTTGGATTGTGGGCAAGGATGCAGTTGAAATAAACAAACATGCACACGATGATGTCAAGTAATTTATTCAAATAATATAAATTAATAACAACTGCAGTTCTGTTCTCTGACTGTGAATTTCTATCACCCACTGCCTGAGCAGCACATATGGTTTACAGTCATTACAGTGTCCATTTTACCATAAGCCCAGGAATTGCAGTGCCTGCCTTTTAAACCATAACATTTCATGTTAAGGGTCAATCTGCCGGACTGTTGGTCTGTACCAATATGCCAACTATGAGCCATCTTGATGATTTCTTTAATCTTTTACAATTATTTTAGGAGCCCAGAAAGGAGCTGTGAGGATTATACTTGGGCCAGATAGAGGAGTCAGTGAGGAAATATTGGTTTCAGGTGTTTATCCAGTGTATAATTCTATTTTGCAAACAACTTTAGTGATTGATTTTGTAATTTATCTCAAAAGGTATTTGCTTTAACATGCGTATTCTTGCAGTCAGAGTTGCTTTTCAGTATAGAGTTGATAACTGGTTGTTAGGTGAAGGTCGAGATTATCCTTGTCATAGTCTGTCTATTATTTCATTGTGGTCAAAATCAAAGGTGAGGGATTAGCAGAAGTATGGCATTTTAAAGCTCCCTGACAACTGCTCTTTCTACATGAGATATTATTATCTTTGTTTTCCATGACTATTGTTAGGATGTCACTATATCATGTTCACTTTGTCCATTTTGTCCCCTTGACATGCATTAGGCTGTAATTCTGCTTGATCCCAACTTGGAAGGACTGCATTTTTATGTTGTGCAGAAAATAAGAAGAATGTGCAGTCTTCTACAGCCACATTTGCAAAGATTTGTTGTGCTGCAGCCAGTTTGACTTTGCTTGGAGAAAATGTTGACATCAGGGCTATTGTAACCTGCTTCCCAGGCTGATTAGGTTGTATGCAGACAGGCCAGTTTCTTTGCCTCTCAAATCAGCTGCACCTGTGGAAAGCAAAACTTTGCTTTTCTCTGGCTGAGCTTTTTCTGTGGTCCTTCAGCCATCTGCAAAGTTTGTGTGGAAGCTCCAGGTTTTAAACTAAGCCCTTGATTGAGGCTCCTCCTCACCCAGTCTCAAGTCAGCAATTGCTCAGTCTGCATGTTAGGAACTCGAAGCTCAGTTTACCCTGCAGTTAGTGGTTTCACGTTTGAGTTTGGACAAACTGAAGTCAGGCACTAAAATCCTTCCCATAACCCTACTTGAGGGGTAGCTGCACCTAAATGGTCTTCTTGATGTGTTTCAGAGAATTTAGATTGGCCATGCGATTCACTATTCTGCTTTCCTCTGCCTTGCATTGTATTTAGATCTCATCACCAAAGTTTTTGGCTTGACGAGAAGATATGGACCTGAAAGTTTCTGAGGCTGCAAATAGCATGCTGAACTGAGCATGAGGAGATGAAAGTTAGCCTCTGTCCCTGGGGCTTTATTTTGCCATGTTCATGTTAACTTTTCTGTTGACTTCAAGAGAAAACTTGGCACCTGGGTTGCCTTTCTAGCTCAGCAGAACAAAATGCTGCATTCTTGGCTAGCTGGAACGTGTCATTGGTTGTTTCTTTATATGGAAAATATTTCTTACTGCTGCAAACAAGAAAGAATACTGATCCCTAGCCTTTATATAGCACATATTAGCTCAAGCTCACAGTACCTTCTACTAACAAAACCAGAAGCATGAATTTTTATTTTTATTTTTTTTTTTACTCTTGGGAAAATCAGGGCAGAAAATGTGGAAAGTTATTTACCCAGTGTTATCCAGCAAGTCAGGGATGGAGTTAGAGCAGAATATGATCCCTTGAGTCCTAGTGCCTCAGACACTGTGGCTGTAGTAAGTACATAAGTAAAGAAGCTGCACAGTGAAGTGCCCACAGCAAGAGCTGCCTTTTACAGCCTGTTTCACCAGCTTCATTTGTTTCCATTGTTTTCAATCTTTCCATATCACCATCCCTTTCAGGTGGTGAGGAATTTGGTTGCAAAGCATTTGAAAATGCTTTCTTCAGAGTATTCAGAAAATGCTTATTCGTTTGAAGGCTTTGTTCAGAGTGAAGGGGAGATGACCTTTCAGGTTCAGAAGGAATTGCAAGTCTTTCATCCTCCTCTGCTGATTCTGCCCCACTTCTGCTCAGGTAATGATGCAATGGTTGCAGAACTATCAGTATAGTTATTTATCCCATTCTGTTTTCAGGGATGAAGGATGAAACTAGTTTGGCCCATCAGAATTCATTCATTCTTCAGAAGTTCAAAGCTGGGTCAGCACAAACCAGATCTTTGGCTTGGAAGCATTTAGGGTTTTTTTTGAATCTTGCATTAGTGCCATGTTTAGCTATGTTCCCACATAAAAGCTTTCTGGCACAGAAAGTCTTCCATTCAAGTAATTCTCCTTCATGTCACTGATTAATTCAGACCATTAACTAAGAAGGAAACTAGCTAATCATTTGTCCATATGTGGCCTGTGTATGTAGCAAGCTTGTAGGCTTACAAGTACAGTTGGCTAGCAAAGAAACCACTGGCATTTCATTATATTTTTGTGTGTCTCAGCACTTTCTGCCCCTGCCCAGTAAAATGAAAAGCCAAAGCACAGCCTGTGGTAACAGTAATTCCTACCAATGAAATCAGAAACAGGAAAGCTCATCATCTGGCATTTAGTCCAATTTCCAGAGCTCCGATCTTTTTACTAAATGGACAGTCACCTGGTTCAAACTTTGGATCATTTCTTGCAAACTGCTGTTGGCAAAACTCTGTGATGATTGCGAAGTTTATACTATGAATAAAATCAAAGGGAGTTTGGATAACTGAAGAATCAGTGGTAGCTGAAGTTTTGAAGTTAATTCTGTTGTAATCTCAAGCTGTGACTTTCAGACTTTTATTACAGTCTATGCTTTACTGAAATCCCTGGGCTCTCTCCCATCAAGTCCCAGTTTAATCAAGACTTTTATTTTGGCTGGTTCTCTTTCAGTATTCTTTTAGTTCAAGTCTATAATCACTATTCAGTAGTTTTAATTATAGCTACTACTCAGGAGACCTGAAACATAGATTTTCGTATCTTTATGAAATACTTCTTGTATAGAGTTTAGAAGGTCTCATAATTTAATGCTACTAGAAAAGTCATATTTGAAGTAGAAGTGAGATCTGGACCATAGTGAATACGCATGAATGGGTTCAGGATTTTATTGTTTTGTGCTTGGTTCCTATAGCCATCACAGTCTTAACAGGTATAGGGCATATGTGCTTGCTACAGAACCTTGTGTGAGGCTTCAGAACACAACTCTTCAGGTTAATAAGAAGTGCCCAAGCATCTCTACTTTAGTTAGAAAAAGGAAACATCAGAAACTCACCGCATTCTGTTTCCACAAAAAGTCCTCATGTGTCTGTATAAGCTGAAAAACAAAAAGTTGTTTCCTATAAGGATATCCTCAGGTCAAGAGAGTGAGAAGCAGAATGCACAGGTAAACATTTGCTCTGCTTTTTCTTTGATGAGATTTAGCCAGCCTACAGAGCTGACTACTGATCCCATGGGGATAGTGCCATGATGCATGCTCGATTATGCTTCCTCAAGGTTTCCCCCCATTTTGATTATTTTTTCACTCTTTAGCAGGTATGACAAAACTCACACAGAGTATACATCACTGTGCCTCAGTTTCCCTCTTCCACAGGACTTTTGGCTGCAAACATAAACAATCTTCTTTGGTTTCCCTGAAAAGAACAGGTTATCCTAAGCCTATCTCTGCAGAGTCAGATCTTTTTAGATAGACCAGGTATATATTTTTCCTAGCAGTGCCTTTCAAAATTTCCACAAGGTCAGAGTTATTAAGGGTGTATAATTCCTGGAACTACACATAAGGCAATAAAATTGCTCATAGACACCTTTAGTGGCAACTCTTGCAAATTCTTTTATATTTATATATAGAAAATGTGATAAACTCTGCCGTCTGTCTGTCTTCATGTGTCCTCCTAATTTGGCTTCACCACTTCATTTGAAGGTGATGATTTTTTGTTTTGTCTTCTCTCTTCTCATCTCTCTTCTGTTTTCCTTTCAATGTTATTCCAACTCCAGACTAGTGGATGTCAGCGTCATATCTAATCCTCTAAAATGGAATTTTCTGTCTTTTTCGTTTTTTACTATCTTCCAAGGCAAAGTAGTCTCTGTAATCTCTGCTGGAATGAAAGCAGTGGAGAGAGAAAACAATATTTGCCTACTTAAAGACAACAGAATCACAAACTTATCCATAATGTGGTTGGCATGAAGCTTTTTGTTTTCATCTGCAGATAATTGTGTCTGCAATCAACAACAAAAAGTTTCTAGACAGTTGTATACTACAGAGGAAAATAAAAACTGTTTTGTCTGAAAATATTAAACTAATTTAACATCAGTCTGTGGGAAGAGTGATCAGGAAAAAACCCCACACAATCAGTTAATAGGGATTTCTCTAGCATATAGACAGAAAAGGGAATTTGTAAGAATCCTGTTTTCAGCTTCAGTGCATTGTGAGCCTCATTTTTTTTTTTTTTCTAAAAAAAAAGCAACTAAAAAAAGTAGTGAAGAGTGAGAAAAGAAAGCTGAAGAGGTAAAATTATTTATCTGGAGAAAAATGGGCTATTTGTTAAGTCTTTTGATGGTTACTAAAAACAGTTGTCTGATGCAACATCTGACTGAAGGTGTGGATGACAGAGAAAAGTTTACTCCACACTTTTCTTCTTTGGTGCTAATAAGTAGTTGCTATACTCTGCTTTCAGAGACAGGACAGCTATCTTGGCCTGACTTAGTGTAACTGTTCTTGAGAGAAAAAGGGGGAGACTGAAAGCAGCCGAGAATGGAGCTGTGTCAGAATTAGCAAAGCTATGGGAAAGAAGTTAGATCAATCAACTCTGTTGTATTGCTCTGAAGATATGTTTCCTCAGAAGCATTTTTATTTTCCTTGGTAAAAAATGCTATGTTCTAATAAGGCTTATGCTTAAAGGACCAGAACTGCCAGATTTGGAATAGATTTGGACCAGAACTGACTTTAGTTCAAATCTGCAGTAAATCTTATTTGCTGGGTGGGGGAGGGGAGGAGGGAAGCTGTGTTGAATATCCAGGCTGAGAATGGAAAATCGTCTGACCCTAACCTAAGAGGTAAGTGATGGTTAAAGACCTGAGCAACAGAGGGAGTGTGGTCAGAGAGATAAGAAAATGTCAGAGGTACAGTTTTCCCAGAGAGTGTAAGAATCAGTGATAAACGTAAGAAGGCGCTACATACACAGATCCTTAAAATACCTTTAAGAATCTGGGTCTTAGTCCCCTGGATTATCCAGGCTTTTGATTCTGATAAGATGATTTATGAAGGTGCCAATAAGTACTGCTTACAAAGATGTTGTTTATGATGTTTTCATGTTCTGATGAGTTCAGAACATGGGACATGCCAGGGAGATAATTTGCAGTTGTACAATCTATTTGTGAAAACTCTTGGCATGTAAATTCAATGTGAACTTAAGTCCCAGTGTAAGTCCCTCTGTTATTTTCCTTCTACTTAATCCATTTATTTTTTGGACTGGCAGGTGCAAAATAATATATCTTCAGAAATTTTGACTTTAGCAATATCCTATTATAGCTATGCCTCCATTAAGAGGTGGCACAGCCTGGTGGCCAGAAAATAGATGCTGCCTTCAGCCATATCATCTCTTATTGTAGAATAGTCTCCGACCTGTTCTCTTCTTACACGACTGTCATCATCTCTTATATGAACACACAAATAAGAACAAAGATATTTGGATTATGCCTTTATAGCTCTGCATTTGAGAGTGACTAGTGGCTTGTGACATGGAAAAGTGTAGGGCTTTAGAGGGCCCAGCAAAGTGATGTGCAGTGTTTCTGTACCCCAATTTCCATCAGTTTAGCTATGCTGCCACTGTTAGGTCTAAGTCCTTTTAATACCCAGTAAACCCCTTTTCACCAACACTATGCTGTTTCTGACCTTGGTGCTAAACCAGGATTTTTGATTTAGAGCCCTACAGTAGTGAGTAGAGGTCTCCTTGTTCTAGAATCAGGTCTCTATCCAGGTAGTCTTGTATGGAAACTAGAAATTCTTAAATAGAAACTTCACCACTTCCCCTTATCCACTTACCACTCTCCCTTATCCTTTTTGTTTCAATCAGCTGCAAACTCCATTGCCTATCAATAAAATATTATTTAAACCAAACAGAAATTCAGATCATACTGAATCTATTTCTATTATTTTTAGTTTCACAGCAAGGCTAAGTGAAGCTGTGAACTGTATTAGTTCATTTTCACTGTAGTGGATGACAGTTTAAGTATAGGGATATCTATAAAATATTAATTGAATCCCAGAAAACATTTTTAATCTGGCATGGTAAGCATGCTAGACCGGTCTGGTTCTATTATTCTTTTGGTTCATCAAAGAATAGTAGTGAGGAGCTTCCCCTAGCTCCACATCACAGGCTTACAAATGCTTGGTAAAGGGGAAAACACCATTGCAGAAGAGATTTCCTTTGAAGTAGGTGAGAGAATAATTTCTACATGTTTTGATTTCATTTTGCTTCCTTTTGATAAGGAAGGCATATTTAAATACTAATTTATTCCTTTCCATAGTGCCATAAAGTTGCTGAACCAGGATGGAAAGAAAAGTGCTTTTGTTGCTGAAGCAGAATGTAGGAAAATATATGCTTGCCATGTGTCATTATCAAAGAAATACTGCAGCTAGGTTAGGTAGAACATTTTGAATCTTGCAACCATTTAAAATCTCAGTCCAAGACCATGAAAAGTTATAACACAGGTACAATAATATGCCCATTTAATAATCCATTGTTTATTAATTTCTAAAAATATATTCTTTGGTTTTTTGTTTTTTTTTTTTTTGTTTGTTTGTTTCTAAAAGTAAAGAAAAATCTCATCTTTGTAAGGTACCTGAGAGACAGGTTCCTCATAGAAGAGCATTTTCTTTCAGGTAATATCTCTAAGTTCTAAGTCTTCCTAGGCTTCAACAATACATAAACATACCTAAATCTACCCATGACTATAGAGTTTTGCTCCAGCCTGCAGCATGGACCCAACACTCTACTTCCCTCCCTTTCCTCTACCTGTCAAATTCTGGGTTCTGCATTACCTTTCTGTATGTGCTCATCTTATTTCATTTAATCCCTTCTGCTCTACTGCTAACATGCCTGAAAAGAGATACCCCTCTTTATTAAAGCCAAGGCTAATCTGAAAATATTTTACTCTCCAATTATATGATTAGTAATGGGAGTTTAATACAATGGATCTCACTTTACTCCCACTTATAGATCAATTTCACTGCAAACTAATCCTGTGGCATTTTTATACTGGTGTCACCAAGAGAAGGGAAAAGATCAGAAATCTCACTCTACCAAGTTTTCTTTAAGATTGCCATTTTGATCATCTGTTTGTGGAGAGGCTCTTTGAATGTAGATGATCAGATTTCAAGAAGAAAAAAAATCACAGCTGATTTCTTTTCTTAAAATAATTATAATTATAATAACAATAAGTATAGTAAATAGTTTGTCACTGAGCTGTATTTCTGGAGACAGGTCTGAGCCGAGTGGTTTGAGGCACATGTAGGGTGGGAAGGAGAGTGACAGGGCTGCTGCTCCCCCAGGTCCCTGCAGAGCCTGCTGGGCTGGGGAATCAGCGAAGGGGAGCAAGCAGTGCCAAAATGCTTCTCGCAGCTCTTCTGACAAGGGAGCTCAGATGAAAGCTGTGCTATTTTAGTAAAAAGCTTTGGTTAAAAATAATACCATAATACACAGCAGAGATCTAATCCTTTATAACAGGTTATTCTTAACTCCTCATTTAGTGTCCTCTTAGGTAAAACTCCAGTTGATTTATCAGCTAGTCAATTAAAAAAGCAAAATATTTTGTCAAATGTTTAAAAAGAAGTAGCTATCTGACTCCAGCAAAGGAACTTTTGCCCCATCCAGCTGTTGCTTTTATCGAGTTTTCTATGGCCATTTATGGTGCTTCTGTTCTCTTCTGTCCTATGCTTTGTTTCTCTTATGCAATGAATTGTGAGAGTAAGACAAACTAGGAAAGGAGATAAAGGCACCATGTGATTTTTCTTTACTTGTTCTGTAAAGCATGTAGCTCATTTTGTACAATTGGGTAAATGGCAGTAAAATACTTGGCTTCAGTGGGAGCTTTATTTGGAAAATGTCTACATAAGGATTGCAGTCTGGGGCAATTTTGAGCAGCTCCAAAATACTGAGATGTCTTTTTTCACATGTGTACAATATCTAATATTTAGTTCATATCCATACAGAGCTGGGTTATTTGGCCAAAAAGGAGAAACAAAATAAAAAGTGAATGCATTTTAGGATGTATAGTGTTGCACAGTCTCTCTCCAGAGCTTTGCTTGTGATTTCCCTTTAAATAACATGTGAAAATACCTAGTAGTTTTGATATTTCCATTTTAAGTCCCTAAACAAAAATACCATGAAGTAAACTTTCATTCTGGGAAAAAAGACAAATATTTTAAAATACTTTAACCTAGGAGAGGTTTAGATTGGGTATAAGGAAGGAAGAAATTCCTTCCTGTCAGGGTGGTGAGGCACTGGAATGGGTTGGCCAGGGAGGTTGTGAGTGCTCCATCCCTGGCAGTGTTCAAGGTCAGGTTGGATGAAGCCTTGGGTGGCATGGTTTAGTGTGAGGTGCCCCTGCTTATGGCAGGGGGGTTGGAACTAGATGATCTTAAAGTCCTTTCCAACCCTAACTATTCTGTGATTCTATGATGCTAGGTGCATGGTACTATACATACATAAAAATCTTATCTGTGTCTCAAAGAAGGATGAGGGACGAGGTGAGGTGACACAAACCCCAACAGCTCTGTGTTGTAGTGGTACAGAACACGGTATTTTGCAACAGCTGCTGCAGACTGACTCTGCAGAAGCCTGTGATCCAGGTATTGAGGGGTACAGCAGACTGGTATGTCCCCTAGCATAAGGGTTAGCCCTCAGCTGGGCATAGGACTTAACATGAATTTCTTGTTGCTTTTCTAGGGAACAAACAAGCTGGATAAGGAAGGTGAACTAAGGAACCAGAATATGACATGAAGCCTTTTTCTCTGTCTGAGTCAGAGAAGCACGAAATCTAAGAGGCTGCTGACTCTCATAGCCTGAGAGTTGATTTTTTGTTTTTCTGTAGAGTCTACTCCTTTATGTAAACACTAAGCTTTCCAAAAATAACACTGAATTTGTCTTTTAAATATTTAAACTCTGAAAGAGATTTAGCTTAATTACTAGAAAAAATATTGCAACAAGTATACATCAACCCCACACATTTTGCACCATTGGCCCCTATTCCCGCAGTCTAAACCAGCTACTTTTACTGAAATATAAATAATTATGTTGTTGTTAATTACCTGATTCTACACAGTAAAGTAGGACTGAGGAAGTGGCTAAAGGGGCTAATAAAGAGCAACCAGGAGAAACAAATAAAGATTTAGAGACAAGAACAATATCAAATAGGGATGCTGTGTGACATTAATTTGAGATGCCAATGACTTTCTAATGGCTGTCCTCTTGCAGTTGAACTGTTTTGCTAAGATACATATTTGCTATTTAAGTGGATGATGATGTTTTAAGATTTTCCCTTGTAGATATTTGGTGAGAGTCTATTGCAATTTACTTGCCTTGAAATTCAGTATCTCCTTCTTGCTACTGTGACTGCCTTTGTAAGAGTAGAAAATAAATGCAAAAGGAGCACCAACCCTGAGGAGAGGAAGGTGTTAAAGATTAAGTAGTTCTGTAAAACTTTTTGTGCTCTTCCTGGAACTCTCACATCAAGAGGTACTCAGGACCCAACTGCTGCAATTGTTATAAATGCTGGTCAGAAAAACTATTTGCTCTCTTATGCAAAAAGTGATACTGAAGTGCCTTTACAGGGACCTAGCTTCTGCCTAAAGATCTCATAACAGGATAAACAAATTCCCCTTGGGCACTTAAGTCAGTATGAAGAGCCTCCATCTTGCAACAAGGAAAACTTTGAAGTTTTGATAGTGGATGTTTATATGCTTAAGGTACAGGCATCTGAGGTATGTGCATGAGGAAAGACTGAACAGTGATGCAGCTGTTTTATTACCCTCTGAAAGCACACAGACTGCTGAAGACAAAGGAGAGAGCAACAGTTTTCTTGGATGTCCAGTAAATCTGCCCCATGTATAAGCTGCTAGAAGTGATACTGAAACAAGCAGTGTGCTTTATATAGGTTGAAAATTATGTCCACCAAATGCCTCTAAATAGCTAACAGCTTGGAATTAAACCTGTGCCTCTGATAGGTCAGTTAAGACTACTGGGTTTTTAGGACCTTCAGTATATTGGTGGGAGATGTATAAAATCTAATATAATCCTTTATTCTTTCTTAAAAGTAGAGTATAAGGTGCAAAGCAGCCCATGTACAGAATAGATATTTCACTTTAATTTAGAGAGAATATATTACTGGAGTACTGTAAAATAAAAACAGGTTATAAGACATGCAGGAAAATGAAGAACAAGTTGTACTGCCAGCTCCAACACAGATGCTTATGTGCAGCACTGAGAAAATAATCTATCTTTCCCAGCATCAGTGATGGTAAATAAAAGAGCTAACAAAAACAATGTGATAAAGGCTGGGTTGTGTTAGTTGCTCTTTTGCGGGAAACCCGTAGTACAGCATATTCATTAGTCATCTTATTGCTGAGTTTTATGTATAGCTCCCTGTCCACCCAACTGAAAGCACAGTATGTACAATATATTTCCTCTGATGCGCTGTTAGTGATCAAATCTAAACCAGCTCTAGTATAAGCCAGAAAGGAAAATAAAAGCAGCAGTTCTTAGAAGGGGAGGAAAAGAAAAGCAAAGCAACAGTAAGGACCCATTCATTTCAAGTCATGCGGAAGACTGAGAGTATGTACTGCATCAGAGAAGAAAAAAAGTATGGGAAGTGACATTCCACAAGTACTAGATAAAATCTATAGCAATTGGCAATGCTTTACATTCATGTATTATGTTCCTTGGCTCAAATGCTGCCAGTAGCGGTGTTTATTAGAATACTTCCTGCACTACAAAAGACCAAAAAAAGCTGTGTTTTGTGTCAAGAATAAAGGTAGAAGGACTGATACAGACAACAGAATAACAATTTTCTCACTGGAACAAGAGGACTGTTGATGGTTTTAATCCTGAAGGAAGATGGTAGCTGGATGATAAGTCTGAAGTGCTTTCAAGTCTTTTAAGCATCTGAAGAAGTCATTATTGAAAGGCCTTGAAGGGTGTGAGGACATCCAGCTACTCAGTATTTGCTCATCAGCTCCAGTAAGAGGAGTCAGAAAGCTCAGTTATGAACACCTAGAAACAGTAAATCCTCAGTCTCTTTAAGATGTTCTCTAATTTCCCAATTTACTCTTTCAGGTTTAAGAGCTGAAGAGGCACTGATGAGGTTGATTCAGATGTTCAGTCAAGTGACTTGAAAGTTGCTGGTGACTTGCATCAAAGCCATGGCAAATGTTCTTGTGAGTGCTTTTAGCCAAAGGCATATGTCAGAGGAGTTGAGACAATTCAGTCCACAGTGGAAGGGATTTGAGCTAAGTGCATCTAAGCTCATATGAGCCAATGATTTCTCAGTTGTCTGTACTGCTCCAGCACCTAAATGCTGTCACACACAGAAGCAGGGACTTCTGCCATTCTGCCCTTGTACCTCATATCACCTCCAGGATCATGTATAAATCTTATTTTCCTGTGAAGAGAGAATGTCAAAGGAGCCTAAAGAATTAAAAATACCTGAATTCCACTGAAATTCAGTGCAAATTGAATGTTCAACAGGTTAAGCCCCCAATTAAAATATCAGGGACTGAGAAAAAATCATAGATATTGCTGGTGTAAATTCAAATAATTGAAGGATACCAAGTCTCAATTTAAGATCACCGATAATCTCATTTTATTCAGTAAAATACATGATTCACCTCAGATTTTAAAAACAATTCCTTTCTTTTCACAGATAAAACATTACATTATTGTCTTACATTTGGATTGTCATAAGTCATCAAGTCAGATCTTACCCAAAGTCATTATACCAAGCACTTATAATTTTTCCCCTCAGAAAAAAAAGCACTGAGACCTCACCCCAGTTGACTTTTCTTTAGATACAGAAATAAAATAACCCAACAGAATGAAACCCAGCATTTGCACTGACAGTTGTGCAGAACTCAATTTTATCCTAAATGAATATGACGTCTCTGAAAAGATTAATTCAGAGATTTGGTGCATGCTCAATAGGATTTTGAAGGAAGGCTCTCTGGGAATGGTGATGGTCTATCCTGACTTTCTGCAGTGCACTTGAACCAAGGGTTGGCATTGGAAACATGCCACATTGTTAATTAAGCCCTTGGTGCTTCTGCAGCACTTACCAACTAGTAACTGATTTGCCTAGTGACAGGGCTCCAAGCAGCAGGTCAAGTTGTCTAGTCTTTGCTCTGGAGACCATGGAAGTCAGTGCTGAGAGACAGACTTAGGTGGAGGCTTACACTATCCATCAGATGCTTTACTGGCCAAAGAAGAGTAAAGGTTTAGAGGCTTAATCCTTGAAGCAAATTTTATTTCCTAACTTTGATTTTGCCCACAAAACAAAGTCCCCATAAACCCAGCTGTAGGATTTACAGATATATTTTTTCCTTCTTGAAAGCAAATCTTTTAACTCTTTATCCTGCATTTTATGGGACTGAGATCATCTGAATCCTTCAGTACTGGGCTAAGCCTGAGTTTTATTGTATTTCAGCAGCCTTGGCCAAAGAGTCCCACAAACACAAGCAGCACCTCAAAAATAGTGGGACTGAGAGTGGCAAAGATCTGGATTGCAAAAATAATTAGGTCAGAAATAGGAATCTTTGGCTGCTTGCTGTTATTTACTCATCAAGTATTCTGGCTCAAGCTACAGGGAAGTACTGCAGAATTGGTTTTGGACATTAATTGTTGTCAACTGCCCTGAACATTATGTTTTTTGCAATATATAGTTTTGTACTCTGGATAAATTTACTAACCTGTAATTCTTTGTCCAACCTTTAGGGTAGTTTGGGAGGGCAACCGAGCAGCTTGAGCAATAGGAAATGCTGAGAGGGTAAATGGCACATTCCTATTGCCAGGGCTTCCCAGCAAACAGTCCTTGATTTAGCAGGTGGTTGCAGTTTTCCTGGAATGGCAGCACAGGAGAGCAGAGGTAACACTGTAATGGACCCTGCTTTTTGGAGGCTTGAGATCTGTATGCTAGCAGAGCAAGATTTAAATACTCAGGTAACACAGTGAAACTGAAGATGTATTATGGCTCCAGCACTCCAGCTCAGGTGCCAGTCTTCAAAATGTGGAGATGAATGTGTCAGAAAGAGCATGGAAGGCAGTGCCATGTAAGACAGTAAACTTAAGGTAAAAAAATAGACAAAACAAATGTACTATAACTTTTGGGTAATTAGCTACCCAAAGAGCAGGGCAAGGGGAATATAAGCTCATTCTTGAGTTAATTCACATAGTGATGCACTACAATATTTGGAAGTGTTGCAATTTTCACTCTTTAGATATGCAAAGAGGTGTTGCTAGGCAAAAATTGATGAAAATCCCACTTTGCTGCCTGAATCCAATTTAAGATCAATGGAGGTTTTACTCACTATGAGTACTGGTAATACTCATTGTAATACTCATTGGTAATACTCATGAGTACAGGAATACTCCTGAAATTAAATATTTTATAATAAACAGAATTTTAAGAAAATAGTGTAATTAAGTGTTTTCTTAAGAAAAAAATAAGGGAAGAAAAAATCTAGATAGATGCAGTGTAACTTTTGTAATAGTTCCTACCAAGTCTTCTAAAAAGAAGCTTTAAAAAAAATGAGAAAGAATATTTATGGTTTGGTGCAGGGGAATCTACAAGAAAAAAAGAAGAGAAATCCTGCAGTCTTCCAGGATAAAATTCTGCCTGCTTTCCATGGCTACCCACAGGAAATACAAGTACAGAAGGAGAGAATGTGCTTTTGTAGTTAACTGAGGTTTTCTGTGTAGCACTGGCTGCAAAGGCATGTCCCATACGAGCTAGCACAAACTGTACTGTAAACTGGAAATGACAGAACAGCACTTTCGCCCTGTATATAACACATTATGGGAACAGCAGCAAAGCCCAGGGTTGCCTTGACCTAAAGAGAAGCCAAATAGTTTGGCAGAACATACTGTAGGTTCTTCCAAATATGGAAATTTCTTCTGATCTCTGGGCATGTTTCAGCAGAACTATTTTTAAACATAATGTTCATGCTTTTGAAGTATTTTTCTTTGATTGAGAAGCAGAAAATATAGGGAGAGTGGAGTAATTCCCACTGTTTTGTTCCATTTTTTAAACAGTATGTTCCCAGTGTCAGGAATATCAAATAACACTACTGTGTGTGTACAACTGAGAGAGATAACAACCATATTTCTTAGCTTACTACAGATGTTGAACATTTAAAAAAAAAAAAGGAAAAATAAAGGCATAGGATTCTTTATCTCCTCCAACTTAATAGTAGAAGTTATCATAATCTAGTCTGGTAAAAGCAGCAGCAGAAATTATACAGAGTTACTATCCTTCGCTATTATTCAGCTTTCTGGGAATTCAGATACTTGTTCGTGTAGAAGTAGTTCCAGCACCTTGAGCCTCACAGTGGTTTCGGAACATTTGGAACATTTAAAACATTTAGAACATTTATTCACTTTTTTGTTATCTTTGTTTATATACAAGGATTTCAAATGACACTGAAAATATGAATGCATCTTCTGAGTGCTCCTGTGTAATAGAATTAACCATGACCACAGGCAATATTACTGACACTGGTTAATTATCACCATGAGCACTGTTTCAGGATTGCCAACAGTCCCCGGCCAATAATATGAGTCTTGCCAAGCATTTACTAGGTATGAGTCTTGGTTTATTCTGCTATGATAAAAATTCTATGTCTGGAAATACCTAATTTTTCAGAGCCCTTTGGTTATAAAGTACCCAATGTAAATAAGACTTTTTATTTCCTTGCCTGTTTTCTTCACAGCCAAGTTCTGGCAATGGAGAAAAGAGATCAGGCTTTTCTCAGTGTTATGGTCATTCTCAAGAATTGGCATAGGCCAGCAAACAATCCCAGTGGCAAATCTGGATGTGGTAACTCTGGTTTCAGCAGGTAGGTAGTTCAGCCCTATGGACAAAGGCACTGTCACTTTTACTTACTACAACAGATGCAGCTGCTGATGGTGAACAGACATTATGGAAGACTTGATTTCATTTCTTTTGCTGGCCTATGCTTCAGATCAATCAAAATTTGCTTTATGTCCTTGATTTGCTTATTTATTGTAACACAAGAACCTAAAAAGTTTTCCCCCAGTCAAATTAAAGGTTTATTTAGTCCAAATCCTTTCTCTGACAATGACAAAAAGCCTACATATGAGTTTAAGAACTGGACAAATGTAGCAGAACTTGTCAAGAATTCTCTCTTCAGTTCTAGTGATTTCAAGTTCAAAGGCTGCCCAAGGCAAAAGCACTATATTAGTATTCCATTGCTCCCTGATAGATTTCTCTTGCCTCAGTGTGAAGAGGGGTAAGCCTTTGGATCTCTCCAGTGTCTTGCAGCATGAGGTCCATGTCTTTCACTTTGTGTGAGAACTGAGTTTTTTGGGTTGCTTTCAGTCTGCCAGCTGCTAGTTTGATTTGATGTCATTGTACTGCAACAGTGAGCAGTGGCTGATCATTCTCTGTTTATCTTCTCCATGTAACTCATGATTTGATAGATCACTTTCCTATGGGGCATCTTAACTGATTTCTTTTTGAGGAGGGAGTGTGTATTTGGTGGTTCTACCTTCACATGCCATTTCATAATTCTGTCACCTGTGTGATACTTTGAGCCTTTTCCAGTTCTTTTTTATCCTTTTTATATTTTTTTTTTTTTTTTTTCCTCAATGTTAAAAAAGTTCTTTTTTTTTT
>NDXB01002584.1:89907-144541 GCA_002631895.1 Agapornis roseicollis
TTTTTTTTTTTTTTTTTTTTCCACAATGTTAGAAAAGGTCTTTTGCGCTATTCATGATGGGAGGAATCTCTTACTGAATTTGTATTTTGGTGCCTGGTACCTCAAGCATGGGTGAGTAGGTGCTGCTGTAATAGAATATGAAGGAAGAGCTGTTGATCAAAGGAAAGATTTATGTAGCTATTGAGATATCTTAGAAGGTAGAAGGTGACAAACAAGATTTACAGAAGCATCTCTGCAGATTAGGTGCCTAACTTCTCCTGCTAATCTTACCAGCGCAGCAGAACCCTTTTCATGTTGCTGAACTATTGGATAACAACCCGTAGGACAGTGATTAAAAGCAGTCAGTGATACAATATGCACACAGAAAATAGCACTGTTACTTCCCAGGCCCAATAAGCACCCAGGAATGACATTTCTGTAGAAATAGGTGGAGTCTGGCAAATATAAAGTCAATTCTGATGATTCACAGGGAAAACCCATGCTGTGAATATAAAAGAGGTAAAAAAAAAAATCACAAGGAAAAGAGATTCAGCAGCACTGGATTAATAAACTGTAAGAAATGAACTTGAGAATTAAAACTCTTAAGACTTCTTGGAAAGAAGGATGTATTGCTCTTCCTTGACATGTGTCATATTTCATCCACAGAGATGTTTCTCTCCTTTACTCAATGTTTTGCTAAAGAGAGGCCTTGTAAATCAGTTTAAATCAATTAAATATTTTTTTTTTTCAATTTCCTCTAATTGCATTATACAAAGAAGAGATCACAATGAAGGAGACCAGGAAAGTTTTCAAAAGTTTCTAACCTGTATATGTACCACTGCCTTTGTTATGGAAAGATGGGGAAAGAAAGGATGGCCGTCACAAGAGAAAGTCACACTTGTGGACACTTGAGTTAAAAGCTCAAACACTCAATTACTGAGAGTTTTACTGGTGTCTTTAGCCTTTGGACAGCTAAATTGTTACTTTGATATGGAAACTATTTGCAACCAAGCCAGCAAACATAATCTAGACATTTCTTTGAAAGTTTGAAATTTGTAAAAACTATCCATCTGAGCTCACTAAGTATTATTTTATATGTTTATGAGGCTGAGAAGGAAAATTGGCTGAAAGGGATTCTCCAGGTATGATTCTTTCTATCTGTGAACCAGTCATACATATGTATGTTACGGCCAGCTGGGAATCTCATGTTCTTGACCAGGGTTTCCGACTGCATACACAAGTATTTCAATGGATCTTCATTTAGGTCTGATGTATTTATTTCTCATTAAAAGGTTTATGAATGTCAAGCACTTTTCAGCATATTGTGTACAGATGCATTTCGAGCAGAGGAAGCTATTCTCACCAAACAGCTTGTTCATCGAATATAGCTGGATTTTGTTTAAAAAAAATAATTAGTATACAAACTTCACTCTTATTTATTTATTTATTTATTTATTAATCTGGAACTACTCCAGAGTAAACTTATGATTGAATAAAGCTGGCAAAGCCAGGCATTAGTAGACTCATTTGTACAACTGTATTGTTGCCTGTGGATTCCTTACAAGCTGTTTCCTATGTTAGCTGTGTGTACTGTGTTTGTTAGTGGGAATTTGTTTTCATGCTGTTCGGTTAAACAAATTCACCTAGATCACAGAGCTATGCACATTTCCTAAATGAGAACACTACACTTTTCCTCCACTTCTGCACCCTGCTCTTTGTCTGAACTCTGAACAGATATGCGCCAACCTTTTGCTTCCTTCTCTTTGTATTATGGAAAAGTTGTCTATAGAAGAATTCTAGTGCCTGAAAGTTTGCATAAAATATTGGCCACAGATTTTAAGGGGAAAAGGGTAAGGAAAAGAAGAGAAAAGGATAACTAAACGTATAGTCCTTTCATTTGTCCTGTGAGGTGCATACAACTCGTATCTAGGGATGCAGTAGTGGCTCCTTGTCCATGTTACAGCTGTATTTGGCCTTAACCAGAGAAAAGAGTGCATTGGATTCAGTTCTGAGGCAAATGCACAAACTCTATGGTCTGTGTAACACAGAACGTCAGGATAAATGATGGAAAAGTCATAACTGGTCTTCAAATCAGTAAATTCCAATGGCTGACTTTTTGAGTCACAATGAAAGTGAATGTTTATGACTGGTTTTCCTAGCTGTTGCTATAATAAAATGCCTGTGGACTGCTAAACCACATGCTTTATTTCAGGCAGATTTTATGTACCTCCAAGAGAGGATTATATAATCCCCTTTTAGATCAGATGGTCTGTAAAAGTGCGTATGAATGCAGAGTACATAGTGGAGAAAGACTGGAAAGCAATAAGGTTACTTGGTTTAATGTCAGTGTTACTGTCTTTGACTTATAATAAATGAGCATTAGAAAGGTTTTCACTCACAACAAACACTTCTGATAGTATAATGGACTGAAAAAAGCAATTTTTTACAGGCCCTTACTCATGTAAACTATAGCAGCAACTGGATAAAATGGCAGGCGAATGGCTTATGCATTATATGAATGCGTGAACCAAACACTTTTGTTGACATTGTATAGAAGTCATTACACTTTCAATTGACTTATTTTGCCATTGCAAGCACTGTTATCTTCTCAATGGAATACTTTTTCCTCTGTAATTTTCAGAAGAAGATTTCATATTGTCTTAAGAAATGTTGTTTTATATATGTATAAAAATAAATACATATATAAATAAATATAATGTAAGTTTTAATTTTTTTGTGTGTAGTTACAATGCTGATCCTTTTCATGTAAAAAGTGAATAGAATGGTAATTATTGAGGGGCCACTTCCACACTCAGCTGATAGGTGTGATATAGCAGTCCTTTTTTTGTGTGACATAGTGCATGTACTACACCTGCTGTAGGGAGTAAATACCCAGCCTTCCTCTCATTTTTTCCTCATCCTCCAATACCCTAACAATTAATTTCCATATATTCACTATTTCACACATTTACCCTGTTGCTGGCTTGAAAAATTACAGCCCTTTTGTGTACACCAGTGCTAGAGTGAGCAGAAAAATACATAGTTCTGAAACATATTTAACTGGACAAAGCTCAGTTTTCCCTCATTCCAATTACCCATAAAAACTAAATGCCTGAACTGCTAAATGTTTTGATTTATTTTTTTTCTTTGTTGGTTACCCTGATGTGAGAGTTACTCTGAAGAGGTTTTGAAATTCTGTTTTTCCACCATGATTCACAGCCATAAGTATGTATAATTTTGGAAATATGTTTATATTTGTTCTTTATTGTAGACGTGTGCTTAAATGCATTTCTGAATTGGGGCTTTCAGCAAGCAGAGCAAAGAATATACAAGGTAATGTTGCATTTTCTGCCATGTAACCTTCTGCCATCATAGATTATTTTTTGGTGTTCACACCCATATTTGGTCCAAAGCTGGAATAGAACCATGACAGCTAATTGAGCAACCAGATACTTGGCCTTGAGGACCTGATGGCCATAGATCACGTAGTCATTCTGGTGTTCAGCAACTGGTAGAGCACAGGATCTTACTTACTTGTAAGGCTGCACAAACTAACCTGAAACCGGGGGTGGGGAGGGGGTGCAACACTATGTAAAAGGCTCTTTGGTCCAGCAAGATGTTATAAACCTTCTTGCAGTAGAACTCGTAGGGCAGCTACAGTCAACTGGTCAGCAGTATATATTTATAGTCTTGCCTAGTTACTTACTTCAATGCTGAGTGTGTGATCTATTTACTTCCTTCCTTGTGATAAATGCTTAGACATTTTGCAAAGATGTTTTTTACTAGTTTACCTGCTCAGGATTAAGGATAGTCTAATCTGATGTTATAATTCTTTAACCAGTTTCTGGATTTTGAGAAAATACTAATTCCTAGGTCTAATATGTTCCAAAAATTGCTCATGTAGTGATGTTTTTTATTTTGAAAAAAGACAGAAATAATAGTGTGCACTAATTTCAGGAAATTTAAACTTCTGCATTGTGCATAAAGCAAAAGACAACATTTGAAGGTTTGCAATTCAACAAGGAAAATGTCTTCTTGATCCTTTTTTAGTTAAAAATGGAGGATAAAAAAAGGAGCATTTGTAACTTTTGCGTCTTCTCCTTTAGTTTTTGCTTTAGACTTTGACTCATAAACAAGCATGGTCCTGAAAGAGGATTAAAATGGAGGGTAGTTTTTCAAAGCTGATAAAGAAAAGCACCTTTTCAATTTTTTTTTATTTTTTTTCCCTTGTAAATGCCTTTAAAAAAAGAATAGAGTCATTTGTCTAAAAAAAAGTATTGACATTTTTATGGAGTTGCTTTTGGAAAGATCCAGCATTTAATATTAAATTCAACATATGGTTGTGGTCAGATTGTGTTCCTACTGTGTAAAATATATGAATAAGAACCTACTGCATTCTCCTGGCCAGTATACAGAGAGAAGGTTGATTAATTTAACTAGTATCCCTTAATCTCCTGCTTTGGCTTCTGTCCCATTCTGCAAGGGTTGATAAATCTTGCATCCCCTGAGGAGTATTACAATTCCTAATAGTCTTATGCTATTAAGAAGAAGCAAGGCTCAACTGTACCAAAACATCCAGCACATGAAATTGTATAAATAATTTAGCTTTTCCAATTTAATTTTTTTACAGCTTTTCTTTCCAGACCATGATAAGAGATGTTAGTTCAGTCAACTGTAAGTAAGAAAAAAAAGTAAAAAAGGAAAAATGCCTTTCAGGGGAACTGTATGCAAAAGTAGGGCTGCTCTTTTTACCGTTTACAGCACTGTGTTAGGCTATCAAACCAACATTATGCATGTATTTGCCCCCCTTTTAAAAGAAATATGTATTTTGATATGACTGAATGTTCTCTTAGTACTGCAGCTAGTTTCACCATGGTATTGCATCGCTCAGAAGAGGACAGTTATTCACTGATTTGAGGATTTCAGGATAGTAGGGTTCTTTGCAACAGTTTTTCTGCGTGACTGCTGACAAATTACTCCATCCTTTCTGGTAGGTTCAGATGCACAGTTAAGCTTTTATATAAATGTAAGCTTGTACTTAAGTTGTGTAAGTTCCTCTACATCGGATCAGCCATGCCAGTTGTCTGTGCTCATGCTCATAGCCCACAACAAATCCAGTTTACTTAGCTCAGAATGAAGGAAATTTAAGATAAATAGTATCGCCTTGCATTTGCTATAGGCTGAGTTATCACAAGGACAGTCACTGTGTCTCAGATAACACATACTGAGCTGTTCAGCTGCAATATCTTTGTCATGTGACTGAGATTTATACCTCATTTATAAACTACCTTGAAGGAGAGTGAAAGTTGAAAGGATAAATACATTTAAAAAAAAAAAAGCAATGAGAAGAACTGCAAATTCTTAAAAACTGGGACTACAAGAAACATGGAAGTATTGAAGAGACACACTCTTCTCATACACATGAAGACACAGCATTAGTCATTCCTGAATAGGGACATAATTTTTTTTAGAGTACAGTGAAACCTGGCAAATTAGCTGATTGTTCTATTAGCTATTATTTGTGATGAGCATCTTGCTTCAGTAAATATAAACATCATTTGCATACGACTGAATCATCTGCAACAGGCTGAACCCTGTTGTCTTCATTCTAGTAAAACCTCTGCTGCAATTAGTGAGATTTTTGAAGGACTTTGAGCTTTCAGTTTTCTACGTTTCCATAAAATAATACTCTGACTTCAGTAACAGGTCAGACTGACTAACGATATGGAAACAAGGCTTGATTAATTATTTATTATAATAATACTGCTTTGAATTCTTTCTTATTATTCACAAATCTTTCTTCGTGCATAGTGAAGTAAGTCCTATTACATCTGAGGTAAGCAAATAGCATTACACCTGTGAGCAAAAGAATACTTACAGAATCCAGGATGGGCATTTGTAGGAGTAAATCTGTTAGTAAGTGACCATTCTGTGGTGTTTGGTGCAGAAGTCACCCTTGTAGTGGTTTTGGAGGACTTGGGATGGCTCCCTAAAACAAGATATGGATATGGTGTGCCCACTGGGTGACCTCATGATTAACTTTGACCAAAAGCTGCAAAAAGACTAACTTAGCCAGCCCTCTTAAGGAAATTTTGCTTTCATATCATTTTCAGGTTTGAGCTTTCTTATCCAGAAAACAGAACACAAGATTCCCAATCCAAAATATCAAATAAAACCTGGATGTTATAGAGTCATGAATTGGTTTGGGTTGGAAAGGAATCTTAAAGATCACCTTGTTCCAACCACCTTGCCACAGGTGGGAACACCTTCCGCTAGACCAGTTTGCTCCAAGCCCCATCCAACCTGGTTTTGAGCACTGACAGAGATGGGGCAGCCACTGGACAACCTGTTCCAGCGCCTCACCACCCTCATAATGAAGAAATATCAGCCTCTTGTTCCTTTAAAAAATACAGATGTATTTATTCCCCTATTCCTAGTTTCATGTACATTGTATTTCATATGCTTCCTGTAATAACACCACAAAAGACTTCATAAATGCACTAGTCAGTGGGGAATGCTATGCCTGCTTGTGATATTGCACATCTTTTCTCTAAGCCAGAAAATCTAAATGTAAAATGCAGTATTCAGAGTCACTGAGTGGGGTTTTTTGGTGCTCTCTAGAGGATGCTGGATTAATAAAACAATGAATGGATTACAGTCATTGATAGAGTTAGTTTTTCCATCTGTGGCAGACATACAGTATGCTCTTCTTAACGTGCTTCATATTAATAAGCCACACAAGTATAATTCATTACAGTTTGCAACCATAAATCAGAAATAGCCTTTGTTGTGTTCAGCTGTCATGACTGAGGGAACATTGGGGTGTGTGGGCTGTTCATAAAATGGCAAGAGAGGCTGCAGCACTTTGACCTCTCCCTGCAGTGTAAAGCATGTCCTGCTGTGGCTATCCACAGAGACGCATTGCATGGCTCAGTGCCCTGTCACAAGTGAAAAGCCATCTTATCACCTGCTGTCATTTTTTTGTCTTGTTGCGCTCTGCTGGGAAAGAGATGCAGAAATACTGCAGAAACGGTGTAATGCAAATGCAAGCATGCTTGCCAGCAGCCAAATTCTGCAGGTGCTGATGCCGCTGCTGTGCTCTGGGTGGTCTGAGACTGCATGTGCTTGACCTAGGCATGAGCTGAGTCCATGATAGAATAGAATTCAATAGAATGGAATAGCATAGAATAGAATATTTCACCTGGAAGTAACTCAACTGTGGCCATTTAGTCCAACTGCCTGACCAATTCAGGGCTGCCTGACAAAAGATTAGAGTCAGTCTTAGAAACTCCCAGCTATAGGTGGCTTTGCTCTAATCCTGATGTTTTGGTGGCATTAGACCGATCACTTCAGACCTGATTCAAGTCCCATTAAAGCTGATGAGGTGTTCTTTTTCCCCCTGACTTCAGTGGAATCTCTCACAGTCAATCCCTCAGCTTCCCTGTTGCTGCCTAAGAAATTAGGATAAGCACACCTAACTCGAAAGAGGCGTTCTGAGTATTAATTAGTTCATACTTGTAGGGTATTTTGAGGATGAAAAATGCTGAATATTGGTACTATCACACCTGGCTGTGTTTCTCTGTGTGTTTATGTGTAAACTGAATGCTATACTTCCAGTGGTAAAACTTGCATATCAGATAAGCAGCTTGCCTATGTAAATAAATCCTCAGGCAAATAAAAATGCTCAAATAGCCCTCAGCCAACATGCAGGAAAGCAGAGGCAAAGGCAGAGGGCAGCAGAAGCAGGGGGAGATATGAAGAAGGAAAAGAGAGAATCAGCAGTGTGTGAGGGGGGAAATCTGTGAGAGGGAAAGTCTCTTTTTCTACATATGCATATGAATAAGCTTCACTGAATCACAGGCCACAGGCTGTGCACATGAAAATACAGTATTTCAAAATTCTTTTTATGTTATGATTTAGCCATGCTTTCTGCTTTATGGTGACACGACCTCACTGTTTTGAGATTTTTGGTGTACACTATAACAGCCTTTGTGTAGCAATAATTGTAACTCATATGTTAATTTTTGGCATTCCTCATACATTCACTCAGTCCCTGGAATGTGCATAGTTTAAAACTAGCACATTGTAACTGAACAAACAGTGGATTAAATGTGCCTGTTTTGTCTTCTTTACTAAGCTAGGTGGGATCAAAGCTATTTGCTTCTGTGCCATAGTTTAATTATATTTTTATTCTGAGTGCCAACATTTTACAAAATGAAATGAAACAACAACAGGAGAAAATACAGCATCATTCAATTAGGCTTTAATCAGGTCTTGGAAGGATAAGCAACTGAAGCAGGTTTGTTAATTCAGTTGGTTTCAGCCCATTGTAAAACAATACACATAGCTATTATTTCAGAGATGATCAGCAACGGTCTGTCTGGACCAGCAACTGCAGAGTGGATAGCAGAACAGCATGCTTAGATGCCCATAAAGAGGTAGCTGCCACACTGCTAGTGACAGACAATTAACATAAGGACAAGGAAGTGGTGGCTATGTGGGAATGAATTGTACATAGGCACAGCAGTAAATAATGGTCCCTATCTATGCAATTAACTGTGAGCTGCAAGCAGGCAGTGAACAATGGCAATGCACATTACAGTTATTGCCTTTGTATTCTGTAATCTTGAGTACAGACACATTTCTCACCATTTCCTACTCACCCACACCATTCTAAATGTTTAGAAGGTGTGGACTGGATTTAATTGTGAGAGAATTTCCATATCTGTAAGGGGGAGAGGGTTAGCCCATACCTCTTCAGAAATGACACTGTGAATATGACTTATAGGAATGTGCTCACTGTAATGATAGCCCTTAGCAACATGTTTGATCCCCAGGGTAAAAGCTCATTCACTGACTACAGGCAAAGGCTGTAATGGAGTAAGGGAATAAACAAAAGGCAGAAGGAAATGCCACCAAAAAAAAAAAAAAAAAAAAAAAAAAAAAAAAGTAAAAAAAAAAAAGTGTGGATACAGGAAAAGTGTGGATACAGGTAGCTTCTGCTTCTCCTCTCTGAAATCTGAAGTGCTAGCAGGAAGTGCTGTAATAATTACTTCTTCTAACAGCTGGCACTTCAGCCTTCTTTCACACCAGGGGAAGTCAGTACACAAGAGCTGCAAAGTGAGGTGGAGTCTCAGGGGAATTTTTGTTGCTGAGGATTGCACTTTCGTGCCATGTTTGGGAAAGAAAAGAGATTAAAATGCAAACTGCTTCCTGCATGAACCACCTGTCTTTCTCAGGGGCTTTTTCTAAAAGATGGACCTTGATTGGAAGGGCATTTGGTTGCAGGGCTTTTTACATGGGCTTTTCTCTCCCCACTGGCTTATGTGGCTCCCCTTCTCCCTTCCCCTTGTTCCCCCTCACTCCTGGATGCTCCTTCTCACCCCATGGATAATTCTTCTCACTCCACATCTCCTCACCAGTTCTGCCCGTGCTAAGGTTTGTAGGGACTTGTGTTAAAAAAGACCACAGGCTAGACTGAAATAAAGTAACCTCAATTGTAACACAAAAAGGAAAAGTGTGGAGGGAAGGTGGTTTCTAATCTAAATCTGGAGCCTAGCAAGGACCTTCTCGTTACTGAAGTAGTTCCACGGGCACAGTCTTGTAGGCAGCAAGAAGTGTCCAGCAGCTGAAGATGGAATAGTTGCTGAAGAAAATGTCTTTATAACCACAGCCTAAAAAGGGAAGGAGGAGGCAATGAACCAAAGGAGGGAGTAGGATCCCCACAGAGCAAAGGAAATTACAATTATAGCTGAGTAGATACAGAGATGATGAAGAAAGGGTATTAAGCATCTTTATGTTTCTTTAGTGAGTTCACATCAGTTTGTGTGATGGTGGGGTGACTTACCATCTTTGACTCTCACCCTGATACACAATTTTTCAACTGTACTTAGAGAGTTTTTATGTTTTCATTTTCCTGGCATTGCTCTGTAAATGTTAGAAATTTCATCTGCTACCTTCATTCAGCCCCCTGTACATGTGTTTTGACGCAGACTTTAATTGCATGGTCATATATTATTTTTATTTCTCTATATGGATAATTATTAAATAGTTCTTTTTATTTCCTTCATTCAATGTATGGCTCCAAGCCCTACAAATCATAATCAAAAGCCTCAGATTAATACAATTTTATTAAGTTCCCCATGTGTTTTTTATGGTTCTCTTTCTGTAATTTGTCAGTTCTTCACAAACATTGTGGATTTATATTCAAAGCAGCCCTAGCAATTAGATGTATTATTACCATCATTTTACAGATGGAGAACTGAAGAAAAGATAAATTATAGGCAAAGATGTCAAAACCTTATACTAATTTTTGGTGACCAAGTTTAGACACCTAGCCTATAATTTCTCATGGGCAACAGTATTAAACAGATAATCGACATTCCAGTCATCTATCTGTTTGTTTCAGCCTTCTGAATGTCTGCAAATCACAGCCAGAAAGCAGGGAAGAAAAAATATTAACAGCTGAGAGCCAATTGTGTATGGCTGGCTCTAATCCAAAATGAACACTGGGGCAGAGGTAGGGAGATAGCTGCCTTATATGCCATTAAGGGTTAAGTTGAGCTTTGTACTGAAACAGCTGAAGACAGAAGTTTATTCTGTGAGTGTGTACAAGTGAGTTAGGCATCTCAGTTTTCACTGGTGCCAACAGAGCCTGGGTTGCTGATCATTCACTCTCCCCAGGAGACACCTACATCTGATCAGCCCAGCACTCCACTGTGCTCTACCAAATGCATTGACTAGGTCTCAGTTGGCTCTACTGGGAACATAGACACATAGCTGGTGTGCAGACACCTGCCTTGCAGACAACCAATTTATTTGCCTGAATCTGCAGCCAAGCTACTCCTTCGTGTATTTAGTAATGAAATGTTATACTTTTTACAGTGTTCTTCCTTTATCCTTCAATACCTTCCATTACAACTACAGACACATTTTGATTCATCCTGTAGTCCTTATTCAAATAAGGATTTCCTTGTTCACAAACACTGCCCATACTTACTGAGTTTTTAGTACATATTCAAATCTCAGGGCAAAGGATCTCCTACTGTACAAAGAGACATATTTCTCTTTGCACCGCTCATGGCTGGGCTATATTGCATGATGGTGTGTCTGCTTGCCCTGGTGCTCCTTTTTGATAAGCTCCACCCTGACACTTTAACTGCATGCAGATCATATCTCTGTTTTTACAGTTGAAACAAAATGTTAAAGGTTTTATCCATCGTGATGTTGACCAGTGAGAATACAACTGAAATCCTAGAAGGTATTTTAATCATAATTATTTATAATTTTTTTTATATATATAAATATAAAATTTAATTATAATTAATTATAAAATTAGGTTTCCCATTTTTATTATGTTAGTTTTTGAAATCAGCCAACTGTTCAGTTACTTGACTAGTCTATTAAATAAACTTTAATTTATATGATAATTGAACAATCTCTAGATCTCATGCAGCACAATTGCAAGTCTCTCTGTTACTAGGAGAGGCAACAAGGTGGTGGTATAATCTGCAGAATAGTGTACAAGTCTGGGAGCAAAGGGAACTATTTCCAGCTTCATCACTGGCTTTGCAGGTGGAATTATATTGACTAAATGCAGATGTCTGTTCTGAAGACATCTGCATCTGACTTCTGGCTCAGTTGAGAGTCAGTGAAGAACTAGTCAATAGAATCAAGGGGGCAATTCATCGTCTCCTAAATTACATGTCTGAAATAGAGCAGATGATTGGCACCCTAAAAGGGCATACTTATCTCCAGTGACTATAAATGGAGCCCTAGGGGTTAGCTTGGTTTTAAAAGTCTACATTGTTGATGTCTAAAGTCAGGTGAGATGAATCCCACCCTCTATATCCCCAGGCCAGTTATTTCATCTCAGTTTGCTTTTTATTTGTCTCTCTGAAAGAGCTAGTGCAATACCAGAGGCAGTAGAGTAGAATTAACATGGAGCTCTGCCTTGACTAATTAGTTTCTCAGTAGGGCCTTTTTATAGATCACTGGGCTATCTCTATGTGGCATGATATTGTGCAATGTAGAGATACCCTAAGTGCTATTATGATGTTATATGGTAAAGCTCAATTAAATACCAACATCTTCCATGTAACATGGTGTATTCTGTTGCCCTGTACGTTGTTTTCCTATAAAAACCAAAGTTCTTAAATGATATCAGTGCAGTATCAATGTCAGAACTTTTGTGGTACCAATGTTTTCATAATAATCATGGTGAAGTTTGCTTAGCTGAAAACCATTGTTCTGACCTTACCCTTCTTTGTCTCCGATTTATTTCTTTGTCTGGAAAACACTGAAGCAGGAAGCTTCAGAAGCAGAAGCCTTGTGGCAAGACAGAATGAATAATAAAGCTGAATTCTGGGGATATTGCCAGAGAATGTCATACAGAATGCTCTGAAGCAACAGCTCAGGAACTACAGGTGGAATTACAAGATTATATGGTGCCAAGCTTTAAGGCAAGCTGGGGAAGCAAAACAGCTTCAGCAAGGAAGCAGAGGGGAGCTCCAGGTAGTTCCAAATTACCGCTTTTTGAAAACCTGGAAGGTGGTAATGAATTTTATGTTAAGGATTAGCCATGTAGTAACCTGTACAAGGAAATTCTCCATGGAACTGCATTTTTTAACTCTACTAAAGACCAGTGGTGCATATATTTTAATTGTATATGTCATTGCATCTACAGAGTTTGCAGTTTTTCCTTCTTTTCTTTTTTCTGGGCAAGACCTATTCACTGCCTCCTCCAACACTTCTGTCTAAGCTGTTCTGCATGTGGCATAGTGTCAGGATCTCAGAAGTTCAGCAGCCATGATTCATTATCCTGTTTGGAAATTCAGGGTAGACCTTTACCTTCTTCCTCTCAGAATTTCCTCATATATTCAGAATTTAGGGTGATACTTTCTAGATGTCAATCTCCTAAACCTCTACTCATAGTCTTCAACACCTCCTAAATAGTGCTATTGCAATCAGTGGGAATATCCATGGGTAACAACTCCGAATTTGGCTATAAAAGGGATTGTTTTGGAAAGTTGGGACCAAAATCCTCAGCTTGACCTGTGTGTCAGCTCAGAGATAAATAAAACAGAGACTTACTTTGTTCACTATAAAGTGTCAGGATTATCTAGAGATAGCTGAATTAGTGTATCTTCAGAAACGAGCAGCTGTAAGTTAACAGCAGACACTCATTTGACTTTTTTTTATGTCTGCCTTCATGAACTGTAAGTAATATAACTTAAGACTTGCAAATTGAAACATAAAAACCAAATAAACATGTAGGCTCAAAAACAAGGTAATCAAACAATGCCCAAGAGCAGAACAAGTTGATCTTACCCTTCCATGACCTTTGTATGTTGCTTTGTCACCTTGCAGTAAAGGTATAAAATGGCACTTGTGTGTGTACATTTATGGGATAAAGAAGGCAGTCTTTCACTTTTGTTTATAGAGGAACAACAAAACATTGCATTTTATGTTTTCTTTTAGGGGAAGTGGAAGATAAATTTACCGGCCTGTGCTCTTGTGTTGTGTACCCACAAGGATCAGACTGTGGATCTGCTCATGGAGAAACTGCCATACACTTCTTTAGAAAAGCACCTGTCCTTGGAGGTCTCCACTTGAACAAGAAAATAGACATAAATTGTAATATCCTATTTGACGTCTGGCACATTTCTCTTATGCAGCCAGCCAGCTCTCATGGGCAGGATTTGAGTGACAGCCATGCCTACCACACCCTTTTCTCCAGTTGATTCATAGGACATGGTGATTCTTGCTCTTCTTAGTTAAGAGGGAGGGTTTCATTTCTTGTGTTTCCAAGTAACCACTAAATTTCATTTAGTTTCATCATCTTTCCCCATTTCTGTCAGCAGACAGGAGGTAGTCTCTGCGTATAAGGTAGCTTGTTTTAACTTTTCTTCCAGAGGTGCCAAATGGACAAATTGGAATGGGCAATTTGGTGATGCTTCATTCATTAAAAGGAACCTAAATGATTGACTTAAGCACTAAATTAGATTCTGAACTCTAGATGGCAAAATTTATGTGAAGTACAGCTCCTTCAGAGGGCCTTGCAAAATAAGCCTGACTATAATCTTTAAATAGTGAGATACATATTGCAATAACAATGATGATGTGGGTTGATAAGATGGGCCCTAGTTATGTAAATCCAGCCATACAGTCATATTTCCTGGAAAAAATGTTGTCACACTCACACACACCTACTTTAAAAAAAAAAATAACTGCCCCCAAACCCAACACATTTGACTAGCACCCACAAGAGATATCAGGTAAAAGTAAATGTCTACCTTTAACTCTCTCCTGAGATGACAAAGACTGACAATACAGGGCATTAGAAAAATGTAACATGTCAGTGGCCTCAAACTGAAATGATTTAATAGGTTCAGAAATAACTTGGTTTTGTCACAGAAAAGCCTGAAATGAAAAGTAGCTGTTTCCAGAATGTCCTGTCAGAAAGCAAAAAGATTTTCCCTGTGCATGAGCCCGGAGCTGGCCCAATCCTATGGCATTTTTTCTTTTTGTTAGGTGCTGATACTTCCATGCTCTTTGTATTGGAGAGGCACAGATGAAGGAGAGAGAAGAGAATATCAGTAGTTCTTATATAAACTCAGCCAGACAGCACCATAATACACAAACTAGGCAAAAAAAAAAACAAACCCAGTGAGGATTCCAGGCTTATGTTTAGAGAGTAATATGCCATTTTTTCAGGGTTGAAATTCAGGCCTGACTGAAATAGATCTTTTTCCCTTTATTTAAGCCCAGATGTGTATAGGTATTTAGTTCCTAATTTTATTTTTACTACCTGAGTCTACTGATTCTAATGGGACTTAAGAACAATAATATCCAGTTTTAATTCTTACACACTTTTCATTCCCAAAGAACTCCAGGAAAAAAAAAAATGGAACCATCATTCCTAGTTTACTGTGCAATATAAAGGCACATACAATAGAGATGACAGAGAATTTTCTATTTAAAAAATTTTTCATTAGTCTAGATTTCTCTAAATGAATTTGTCTAGTCATTGCAGGAGATGTGCTTGAAAAATAATTGTCAAGGGATCAGGGCTTTTGCCAAGCAGCTGATAATCTATGTTGTTTATTAAACTGACCAATTCCGATAAGAAGCTAAGACTTTATTCACTAATATCTTAGGGAATTCTAACTTGAGACTTTTGTGACATAAACATACATAATTAAACAAGCCATCCTCAGTCTGCTTTGAAAAAGGTAGAGCAAAGCGGATATTTACAGGAGTTTTAGATTGTGATGAGTCAGCCTTAGGCTTCCTGGACTCAGTCTCTATTGGCTGTAAAAGCATCATAGAGTGAGCAGTTCAGTTGATTAGCTGTCTCAGTGGAGGCATCTGCATTTAGAAAAGATGAATCCCAGCCTAAGTTTTCTAAAATTCTTAATTGATTTTAGTTTCCTTTGCTGGAGGTTTGCTCAAGTGATTAAAATGAGTCTTGACTTGTGTTTACCCCAACTTAATGCCCTTCAGATCAGAGTACTGTGATCAATTCATAAATATTTAGGGTTTGCAGCACAGCATTGATAGGTGTTGATTTCACCATTTTGTGGGAAGGGCATGTTTCTCATTGCACAAGGTTCCATTGGGCAGGAATTTTTTCTCAGTCACCTGTGTTGAAAATATAAGCTGACTTTTCCAAGACAGGCAGCAGAAAACCAGCAGAATTTGTGTGTCTTCAGATTCTTTGCTACATTCTTTGCTTTAGGGTAGATTGCTTCCACCACTAATTGGACACACAATATAGATATTTTACATTATAGCCTGTGGCAACAGTGGTTTCTAGAGTACTTAGGAATACTCCAGGCCAATATGATGAATATTTAGGAAAGTTCAGCTTAAAGCTATGGGGTATTCATCTTAAGGTTATTGGAAGAAGATTATCCTACTGATATAATAAAAAACTAAGGTAGTTCTTTCTTTTTCCTCTCTAAAGAAAAAGAAAGAATCTGCCACTGACCACTGCTAGAGACTAAATACGTAACTAACTTGAGAGACTATTGACTCAACATCCCTTTGATGTCAATGGCAAAGTCAATGGTTTCTCTATGACCAGGATTTCAACCAGTATAAAATCCTATATTCTCTCATACCTGTGGATGCATTTTAATTTGTTGAGCTGATAACACTAATCAATGAATATTGAAAGAATGCCAAACACATTTGAATTGCATATTATTAGGCATCAAGTAATTGCTATTTCTAGTCAAATACAGGCACTTGGGAATTTACTGCTGCTTGTGCATCCCTAATCAATAAAGATTAGCCACAAAGAGAAAGAGAACCTACTTGCGATAACTTTGATAATATGATAATAACTGAAAACATTTTGAAGTTCTACAGCTGCTTTTCCATTTCAATTACATTCAGATTAGAAATAATATTAATATTAATAATAATAATAAATTTACAAACATTAGCAAAGTTGGAACAAGTTTTAAAAGCTGGGCTTGGGATACGTAATTCTTTTCAAATTGACAGATGTATAGCAATGTTGGTTTTGGCACTTTTATGAAGTCTTGTCTTGAGTACAAAATCAAGATTGTTCCATTTTTTTTTTTTTTAAACCTACCTATTTGCCAGATATTCCTGAAGTATTCCTGAAACTACTAGACCACTTTGTATGTACTATCTTGAACACACAAGAGTCCTCAGGAGCAGCTTCTTCCTGAATGGTAGGCATCCATATCAAAACCTACAGGAAGATTTTTTCATGTAAAGTCTGCTTTTCTATTACAACCAGAATGAATTCAGTCAAAAATGATGTATTGAGACTCATAGCACCAGAGTCTCCTTCAGAGCAGGGATCAGCCCCATAAGCCTATGCCCTGAGACAGCACCGCAATTAGACAGTATAATTATTGAGATTATTCATGGACATCTGTTGTATGAGGACCCTGATATTCAACAACTGGTTGAGCATCTGGTGTTGGTGGTAGGGATTTGCTTTTTGAGGACTGAGAACTGCCAGGAAGAGGTAGGATGGACCTGACCAAGTGAGGGAAAAATATCACTGCCAATAGTCTGGCCAACCTTCTGAGGAGATCCTCAAACTAGAAATGATGGGGGAAAGGGATGATAATCCACAATCAACTGGGGATGTGGTAGACTGGCTGATGTGGAAGAAGAGACTGCTAAATTAATAGAACAAGATAAAAGGCAGTCCACTGCAACTGTATACACACAAATAAAGAAGTGCCAGGAGCAGAGCATTACAGAGAAGAGCACTAACTTGGAAATCAGTGTGCAACAAGGAAAAACAGAATGAATGAGAGGTCTGTATGCAGTTGCATGGCTATGATCTCATCAAGATCACAGAGAGATGGATGATGGGACAGAATCATAGAATCAACTAAGTTGGAACAGACCTTTAAGATCATAAAGTCCAACCTTTTGAATAACTTCCAGCAAAACTACCCAGATGATACCCAACCAGAAGGGACATATATATCTGATAGTTGTGCTGCCATTCAGATAGACCTGGATAGACTGGAATAATGGGACAACAGGAACCTCACAAAGTTCAGCAAAGGGAAATACCTAAGGCCTGATCCAGCAGAGGAGAAACCTTCTGCAGCTGGACAGGCTGGAAAGCAGCTTTGTAAGAAAGACATTATAGGCTGTGGTAGAAACCAAGTTGAACATGATCCAGCAATGTGCCCTTGCAGCAGAGCAGGCCAACAGGCTCCTGAGCTGTATTAAGGAGTGCTAGCAGACTGAAAAAGGTGATCCTTCTCCTGTGTTCAGCACTGGTGTTAACAAATCTGGAGTGCTTGGTCCAGTGCTGGCTACCTCAATAAAAGGGAGATCTGGACATGCTAGAGTGAATCCAGTACAGGGCCACAAGGATATTTAATGGTCTGGAGTATCTGTAAAGGAGAGGCTGAGAGAACTGGGACTATTCAGCCTGGGGAAGAGAAAGCTCAGGGGGTTCTTATCCATGTGTATTAATATCTAGTGGACAGGTGTAAAGAAGATGAAGCCAGAATTTTCCTAGTGGTGCCCAGTGGCAGAAGAGGCAATGGGCCCAACTGTGATACAAGCAATTAAGTTTAAAAATAAGAAAATTGTACTGTAAGGGGGGAGCCAAACATTTCTAGACCCAGTTTCCTAGAAAGGATATAGAGTCTCCATTCTTAAAGATATTAAAAATCCAACTGAACAACCTAATGTAGCTGATCCTTCTTGAAGCAGGAGGCAGAACTATATGATCTCCAGAGGTCCTTGCTGACTCCAACTATTCTGTCTTTTTGTGATTCTCTGAGTTATTGAATTTGGTTAAAAAAACCCCAAACATGAATTCAAAATACTTAAAATAATTGATTGGAGTTAGACCTATGCATTCATGCTGAAATGCCACTGCTTTGCATGTTTGTTTTCAAGAATTTAAGTAGTGGACGTTCGTCAGTTTGGGAAAGTAATAAATTTTTGCAGGATGAAGCCACATTTCTGAACATCTTTAATTGCTGAATTCCATTTATTTCAGGGAGAGTAAGGTACATAAATAACTCTGAAGGGTAAATTCCCAGGTGTTTAAATTTGAATTTGGCTTTTTTGCTTCAGGCCTCCAAATCAGACTAAATTGCCATATAGTTTTGACTAACAGGAGCAAACAGAGCTGATACAGTATTATGCAAATGAACCTGAAAGAATCATAAATAGGTTCCCTAATTTTAGGTGTATTCCCTCAATGGTGCTGTGCTTATGGAAATGAAACTGCCATTGGAAGTCAAATTTATTCCTACATATTTTACTTTAAGTCTATTTTTAGTAATTGATGCATCTTCTCAGAACTCAGTCAACAATTATAAAAAAATAAACCTGCATTTAAGCATTTAAGAGCACGTACTGTCTGGATCATTTTCTCTTAGAGTAATTTTTTCTAAATATAGAAATTAGGAAGTCTCCTTAGATATTAAGATTGTGGGTTTTTTTAAGGAGTTTGAAACAACCCCTGCATTTTTCTTTAAGAACCAGGGAGAACCCATTGACTTCACTGGAATTACAGGTCTAAAATTATGGACACTATTAAGCACTACTGTGTCTGTTTTTTCTCTGCCTAGCAGAAACAGTGTAAATACACATGTACTCCTGGGTTACAAATAACTATATTTACTAAGCATGTACATTTAGTCCTGGCTGCATGCCCTGATTAGTTTCTAGTGAATTCTAGAACAAAACATTGTGAATACCATTAGAGGGCTGATAAAGAGTTTAAAATACTGCTATTATAGTTTTGCATAACATAAACTTCTTCCTAACTTTGTCTTGAGTGAAAAGGCAAGGCAGGCAGAAATGGGGCCCCTCACTGTATTACATACATAGACTTCACTGCAGAACTATATGTTGAATATCGAATTTGGCTAGTTTAAAAAGATGTGTCAGTCACTGATGTTATATTTTATAAATGAAGTCAAATACAAATTATATTTTAGAGAAGTAAAATAATCCTAACACACAGTTGTAAAAATAGCAACCTCTAGCCAAAGCTAAAGATGCAGTGTTTGTGCATAGCAAAGCCAGTGGATTTTAATGATGCAGTAAAGGCAATCTGGTGTATCATTTAGAATTTATATATAATGGATAATATAAAGCTGAAACATGTAGTACCTTTGCTTGTTTGAAGTGGCATTGGGGTTATAAGCAGTAGTTATTTAATGCTAATTGGTTTATAATAGGTTTGATTTATTTCAAGATTTATCATTTAATTAATGGAGTGCATACCAGTTATATTTTAATTTTCTTTCTTAGCTGGAAGTAATATCTCAATTTTCTTGAATCTGGCACTAACTTAAACAGCCCTTGAAGTCTCTGCCTCCCACATCCTTCAGAATCTCCCTTCCTTGAGGAAATCCTTTCTGAAATTTCCTTTTCATTTCCTGTTTTCCTAGTAATACAAGACCAGTCTCAGCATTCTGACTGCCAGAATGTAGATCACAAGCTCATGAGCACCAGTTCTTGTATTAGAGCTAATTCTGCTGGTTTCAGGGGATTAATCCAGACTTACACTAGAGTCAGAAACAGTGGTTGATTGCCTAGGATTTATGAGCATTTTGTACCAGGTTGTATACTTTTAAACTTGTTTAATGTTAACATCTGCAAAGCACTTCAGGACCACAAATATGATAAGGAACTTTTCCAGCTGCCAAGACTTCTATTCTGGTAGAGCTGAGGCTTGAAAATCTCTTCCCCCACTGTTTTTCCATATCAGACAGGATGGGACATAGCCTAAGGGACCACCAGAACTCTCAATTTCATGTTTAGATTGCCTAGAGGTGATCAGCCAGCATGGTAGGAGGCAGTATTTTGCTGCCAGATAACTCAAAATTTATTCTCTAGAAGAATAGAAAAGAAAAAAAAGAAAGGTCAGCTTGGCATCTAGCTCTTGCCGTCTTCTGGTGCTTTTTTTGTGTGCCTACCTGGAAATGTCTGCTTATTCTATTCAAAGGTTGAATTTGAAGTGTTCAACTTGAAAGGGCAAAACTGTTGAAATCAATGCAGATGAAGTTCTCAACAAAGATGAAGCTGCTTATATGTGGCTTACTGAATCTCTATTGAAGCTATGATGTAGACTTGTCCTGATTTTCATATGGAGCTGACAGAACTCCAAATTTTTGAAAAACAGGTTACACATATTTAAGTACCTATATTTAGACTACTGTATCTGAAACCTTGGATGAGATTTTCCTTCCTGCTGTGGCAAACTTCAAATTCACTCAGTCAGAATTTTGGCTTCTAGTGACTAGTCACAGAGGGAAAGGCAGCTTTACATATGGCAACAATAATCTGGCATTGTTCTTGCATTGTGTCTAATTGACTCAATCCATCTCAAGAGAAGATCAGGCCAGTCCAATAGAAAAGACTTTTATTTGCCTTTCAGAGAAGCTGGATTCTAGCTGAATTTTCTTGTATGTCTGGAAAGTCACGACCTTCCTTTCTCCCTTTCTTTTTTACCTTTTCCTTTTAAGACCAGTAGCATTTCTTCTTTGTTTATGTGAATTTTTGACTCTGGTAATACATCCTGTATCTTACTTTCCCTATTTACTGGAAGCAGCCTTGTGATTATGACAGTTTGTTTCACCCCACCAGCTTATGTTTTGGAGGAAAGCATTTGCCTTGTCTTAGACTTCTGTCACGGCATCAGAAGAAAGACCTAGCTTCTATTTCTGCACCCCTTGCAAAGGTCTATGCTCATGTCCTGCAAATTTGTCTTTGCTCTACTAGTCAAAATGCTGAGCAAGATCTAAATTCTGCTTTCATGGAAAGGGATTTGTGTGTGCATTTTTGAGCCTGTAAAGCCAATTGATCCAGCAGTCTCTGAAGCCTCCTGATAATCTGAAACCCCCCTTGTCTTTGCTACATGAACCTATTTTGCTCCTTTGTGCACATTTAATATATTTTATTGGCTCATTACATTCTCAGCATTTCATTCTTTAATTCTGGTGCTAATAAACATCAAAATTTATATTCCTTCTGCCATACACTGCATACCTTTAGGTGCTGGTATACTTTACATGCACATAGTCTTTAAATCATAGTAAGTAGACCACATACTGCCAGTTAGGTGAAGTCTAATGAGCAGTGTTATTTTTAGAAGCAGAACTATATCCTTTGATTTCTATTGTATTTTTATATTGATGGAATAATTTTTGTTTGTCTTGTGCTCTGCAGCTGCATAGCAAGCTGAATGCTCTGGGGATTTATTATTCTGTGCAACAAAGCCTAATATTCCTTCCTGGTCAGTATGTGACTGCACCTGGATCATCTATTGCATTTCTAATGTCTGTAACAGACATTTCCTGTTTTGTGTTTCTTTCCATTGTTCTTTGCTTTGAACAGAACTTGCCTTCTCTAGGCAAGATGCTTAAATGATTGAAGCCTTAGACACCTATTTCTACATAGTGACCCATTACTTGCTCTTCCTTTACTGTATGTAATGTACAAAAGTGGAGTTTTTCAGGACTCTGGTCTTGTAGGGTGATATCCTATTTTTAAACACAATCTGCATCAGTGCCAGCACATTATTTCTTAACAGATGAAGTTAAAATGATGCAAAGCCTTGGTGGATTCAGATAAATTATCTTACAATGATTTCTTGTTGATTTAATTTAATTAATTAACTACACATAAGTGTGATTACGAGTGCTTTGGAGTAATTGTTGTCTCTTCCTAAGTGTTTGTACAAAAGCTAAAACAATGAAGACAGTCCTATGAATAGTAATAAATTTAAGGAAGGAGGTTCAATAGTGTATTTTAGCAAAATTTGTGTTTATCTTTTCCCTTGACTATAGTGTACAAATACATTAATACAGTGAACATACACTGTTATATAAACCACAATGATGTAAATCTCCAAATTGTAAAACATAATTTCTTTGCCCCCACATGAAACAAGTGAAGGAAGCTGAATATATTCAATCATCTCACTTAATGATAACTTAGCAAATAAAAATTCATCTAACATTAGAGAAGAATCTTAAAGTGTTGAAATTCTGTTTAGACTACCACTTATTAGCTCCTATTAAAACAAAAGGCAAAATATATAATGCACTAGAATAGTTGTGAAGAGAAAAAGTGTTTACTTGATGAAAAAGTCAGAACTGAAAAAGAAGAATATAGCAACATATAGATGTGATAAGTTGAAACTACAAAGAGAATTAAAGTTTCTCTAGGTATAATCACACAAGCTGAATTGTGACCGGGGCATATGAGACATTAAGAAGATATAATGAATAATGAGTGGTCAGGACTAAAATATTCAATTTCTTCAAAAATAGAATTCTCCCTAGTGCAGAGGTAAAAATGCTTTTAAGGGCCAGGATCTGAGTCATCCTTTTTTCCTTTCTCTTTATTTTTTTTTTCCCCTCATACAGCTGCCAGGGATTTAAGTGGGATTTACTTGTGTGAGAAAAGATAAAAGTAGTAAGATCTAGTATTCTTAAAAATGCTCCATCCATCTGACTTTGCCACTCTTGACTTAATTTATGAAACTTAACAGAGTTGGGAAAAATGAAAGAATGGAGTGGTGCTCATTCAGCCTAAACATACCTAATAAACCACTCTGGATCGTAAGTGCTTCACCTTTTGATTAGCTGTAGTGGTCCAATATGGTGGAGTGAAATACACATAAATGATTGCTCCAAAGATTTTTAAGATTGTGTTATAGCTTGTTCACAAACCATAAGGAAAATATACCAAACTGAACATCTGTATACATACAACTACCAATGATTCTTTTCATTTCCTTTGATATATACAGAAAAAAAATCTTCAGAGGCTGGGGAAGGAAACCATGAATGAAATTTGTTCCAACTCTAGATAAATTGTTCAAATGCCAAACAGAACTAGTAAGTGATGAATACTTTTAATGTGGCCACTGATATATGTGGCCATTCACTACTGGAACTGACACTGTCAACCTGTTTCAAAAGTTTCAAATGTCCCTTCTTAGTGAAAGGCAAATTCCATTTGCCTCTAGGAAATGTAAATGACTGTAATGGAACCGGCATTGTTGATAGCATAACACAACAAATGTATCTCTAGTTATATGTAAATGGAACTTACTGGTTTCACTGGGGTCAATGAGCTTGTCATGAGCTTTGTGCTAAGCAGTGTGGCTTGTGCTCAGCAATATACTTAAGGTTGCCTGACCTGGGGAGCAGAACACATAAGATAATTATGTTGGTTTATTGGGTCATTTTAATCACACATAAAAATATCACACTTAAAGATTTCAAACATTTCCATGCTGCCTCATGGTACAAGAGGAATGCCCTTTTCTTCATTAAAAGCTTGGTGGCCCACATTTCAGATAGGCAATATGAAAAACCAGATCAGAGTACAGCATCCAGATAGTTGTGTGCTGGAGTAACTTTTATTTAAAATTAAGAGAAAAATATGGGAGGACAGAGGTCAGAGAAATGTCAGTAGAATGACAAGTCTTTATAATATTGCAGTTCAGCTGAATGTTGGCTTTCATCATATGTATTTTAATTGATGTCTATCCCTTACATTCTGCAGGGCTGTGGTCTCAGTCAGACCCTTGCAGAGCAGGGCACAGAGAGTAGGAAATATGGAGCATGGGCAACCCAGGCAGCAGTTAGCAACAGATTTGTCTGCACAGATTATCCCTTCTCATTCATGCACATGGTTGTCTTAAGTACACATAAACAGATTTCTTTTCCCGTCCAGGATTCTGTCAGACTCTCATTTTCCCTGTGACCCAACGTCTAAGGTACTACATATTTAGTCATGTAAAAGAGAGAAGGAGACCCCATTTATCAAATCACATGATGGGTTTATGGCATAAAATAGCACCTGGGAGGGGGCACTCGCTAAATTAGATGCTGATTGCAGTTAATAGTAACCTATAAACACAGGAATTGCAACCATCATTCTGCAGAAGAGTGAGATAGGATGCAACGAGCAACCCTCAGACATAATATATGAAACCTGACATGTTGATATTCCCCTGTGTGTTTGCCTAATAGCTGGTCTATTTTTTTAGACATAGTGTTATAGTTTTATCTTGTAAGTATATGCACATATTTCAGATAAGAGGAAAGCATGAAGCCATTGTCTTGTGGAGTCTAATCGCACCCTGGTACACCAAGAGCAGAGGGAACATGAATGTAATAAAATTAGTCATGAAACAGCTAGAGCAGCAGTTAGATGCTCTAGCTCACTGCAGAGACAAATCCTTCTGACAAGATTTAGCTGGTGCAGACCATCAGTTCTCAAAGACCAGGATTTTCACAACATTGAACCAGCTGAAGCATTGGCTAGGGAAATTTTTCCAAGTGCACCTTGAATATAGAGCTCCAGTGACACAACTAACGGCATCAGTAGTGTTTACAGGCACTGCACTGTAAACAAGTTCCAACACTGTAAAGCGTGAAATGTATGTGTCAAGTTTATTATGCTTCCCTTGCCTCGGGCTGATTAGTGCAAATTAATATTTCACACTAATCAGCATGAGTAGTTAGCACACAATTTGGATTTACGGAATTCAGCTGATTGCATTAAAAATGTATTTAGGCTATTTTTGCTTTGTGCAAATGGAGCAAAAATATCTGATCTGCTCCAGTAAGGTGTTTTTTTGTATTTGTTCCAGTGTTAATGTCACCTTTCATATAGAAATATATTGTTGACATGGTAGTGGCGTTATGTCTGTCCAATACTTATAAAATCTGTAGTTCATACTGAATCAAAAACTTATGCTTAATGTTTATTTTTTAGGTAATGACTAGTCACATTTTAAGTAATTAAAAAGAGATTTTAAACCTACTCTAAAGCATGCAAACAGGAAATAGGCAGACAGAAGTCTGATCCTGAAATTACTGAAGAAACTCACTTCTCAGATAAAATGGCTATTCTGGATATTAGGAATATAAGTCAGTATTTTCATTCAGTTAGATCAAACAATGCTTATATGAGTTTCCTGCTGTTAAGAAGAGATAAGAATGACCACTTGCCACATTAAAGACTAAAAGTAAAGTGTACCTGTTTACTCTGGCTTTCCCAAACAGCACACTTGTTCTCACAGATCCTTTCCAAAACCAATGAGAGCGTCATGAAAACATCCCCATCAATTTTTTGGGAATGTATAATACAGTATAATTTCTGGGAAAGTTACTAAGGAAGTTCTTACTGACTTCTGTGGAAGCTGGCTCAGGTGCAGCATTTTCATTATGTTTAGCTCATAGCTCTTTCAATTGCCTAGGAAACCTTTGCAACATTGATTTCAAATGCCAATTGGATGACATAGAAACTGATAGATCAATTTTTTAGATACTGTATTGGATTTCCAACAAGGAGACACCTGAGTACTTTGCACTAATTAAACACACACACCCACATTTTTCAAAATTAGGAATTAACTTTTGCAAATTAAACTCAACTTTTATTTGGACCAGTCTGCCACCATGGCTATCGCAAATTACATCTGCATAGCAAGAGGATGTATCATCTTCTGCAGAAAATCTGTTCAGTGGGCACTCTGTGTTTTACTCAGCGCCAGACTCCAGAGCTTCTTGAGAGCATTAGAGTATATCTGGATTCATAGTGGTTTAAACCAAAACCAGAACCTCAGTCTCAGCTGACACACATTGATAGCCCAATGTTTAGAGTGCAACTTCTGAGTTTGGTGATGTTTCTGAGAGACCCTCAGGAAATAAAGACTTCTGAGGTTTGTCTAAGGGCATTATCTCCATAAGCTATAACAATGTACTATGTGGAGAACTCTTAAATCCAGATGTGAAATCTTTCTTCTTGGATTTGACTTTTGGTTATGAGAGAAAATTCTTAATATTTTCTTGATGAAGTGCAAAAACCTCAAGACAATAAGTGGGGAATTATATAATTATCTATAATATTATTTATAGTTCTCTTCAGACAAATAAATGATACCTGTATTGGACCTGTTGGAAGCCAACCCAGAATCCTGCAAAACTCCTTCCCTAATGTGGACAGCTATTGTATGTTGTGAAATCACCCTGAGCCATCTGCATCTCAGTATGAGGTCTGCTTTGTACCACAAAAATCAAATAAATATGTTTCATTACCTAACAGTTGTTCATAGTGAGCATTCTACCATTATAATTTAAATTAAGTCTCTTCAATTTTTTTATTTGTTGATCCAAATCCACCATTGCTGTTCCCTCTGAGTTACTTAGTAATACACATAGAAAATTGTGTAATTAAGCTTGTCAGCACAAAGAACTTTTAACGTTCTTACACACACTATAATCATGGCTCATTTGTCAACAAATGACGACTTTAATAAAAGTGCTCACATCACACAGAATGCCCACATATTCCTTTAATAAACACTGACTGAAAAATTTATTGCCACAGTAAGATGTTTTAGGACTTTAGCATGAGGAGGAGAAAAGTTCAACCACAACTGAAAACATATGTCCAAAAGAAAGAACCCAGCTCTTCACACTGTCAAGTCATAATGAGGATTTAAATTTAAGCAAGTACATATAGAGAAGTACATTAAACCTGGAAACCTGACCTCATATACAGCCAGCAAACCCAATTAGAACTGCTTAAACTGAAGCTGTGATAGGACGCTCTGTCTCCTCGCTGAATCAATATTACTTGTGCTTCATTTATTTACTGAGATGGTTACCTTTACACAGATCTCATGGTCCTCAGAAACATTTCTATTCTTAATGTGTGTATGTCAGTGAAAAAGAGACAAGGTACCTTCTGGTTGTGGGTTCCTCTCCATGTTTTGTGAAGTCAGGTATCGTGTGCCGTGGAAAGGTTTTGATTCATATTTTGGCTGCAGTTTCCTATTGCATATCTTGACATACTAATCCAGACAGACACAAGCTGAACAGTGGTTAAAATGGCAGGCTCACATGACATCATTCTGTGCAGTGAGGCTTCCTATTTAGAAAATCAGACTTCAAGATTTCAGCAGAGACTGCTTAAACAGCTAATTTGTTTTACCTAGGAATACAACACCCACCTGCCTTAGGTTCTTCGAAAATCCTAGCATAATTTATTCATCTTTAATTTGTTTAACAAATTCTCTGTTATAGCAGGGTAAGAATAATTTACAAAAGAAGAATGTGAACTATGAAATTCATGTTTCTGAATAGATGGAAAAATATTGCAGTAAATTAAAGCTTTAATGAGAAGACAATGAATGATTAATTGGACTACCTTAAATAGTATATTTGATGACCAGTTAACATGCTAATAGAATAAAAATATACAAAAAGAAGTGTGCTCTATATTTAACCTTAGCATAGTTAGAGTTAGAAAGGTTAAATTGTATTGATTAATCAATTTTTTTTATGTATTATTTTTTTAAATATATAAATGAGACAGAAGAATCTCAAACCCAGTAAAACTCCTTATCTTTCCCTGGATTGTGTTGGTAGCTCATCTCTAGTGTTAGAGTCCATGGTATATCCTTCAGCCAATTATTTGAGAATTTTCTAGTTTTAAACATGTAATAACATGTCCTTTGGATATTGTAAAAGCTGCACTGTGCTGTAAAACTCATTCTGTATTTATCCATCCCCCTGTAATTGACTAAGTAAAAAGAAAACATTGTGGAGCCCTCAGGGTGTCTTCACTGCTGTGAATGCTAGCAGACCCAGCTGGTTATTGTGGAAAGGGGCATGGGAATCATTAAACAAAGTCACTGTAGTTGTGGCTGTGCCATGGTTGTTTATCAGATGATGGCCCAGAATGAATATGATCACTCCCAGAGCCAAAAGTCTATTCTGCATCCTGTGATCATCCATTTGAAGAGGATCCTGAAAGGTCAGGGTGACCGATACATATTTCACATATATGACAAAGAGGGGTATATGCAGTTCTCTTCTAAGTACATTTGCTGCAAATACCTGAGTTGCGCTCCTCTTCAAATTGAAACGAGGATGTCATATTTGACCCTAGGCTTCTGGGCATCATAAGAAATAATTTAAAAGCAGATGTACTTCATGGACAAGTGTTCATTTCTGTGTGTAAAGTCTGAGCAGAAAATATGTATATTTTCTGGATAGGTATAGAATCATAGAATGCTTCTATGGTTTCCTATTAATGTCTGTAGAAAACATGAATCACATATATAAAGCCTAAAAAGCTTTATACATGAAGGCGTATGAGTGATGTATTCAAACCAAGCTTCAGAGCCTAGTGTCAGAAGGCTTGTACTTTCACTGGCTTCTACAGGAAGAGAAACATATGTCTAAACAGAAATGCCAAAGAAATACCTTGATTCATCCTAACTATCCATTTCTCATGGTGAACGAGCAAGCAAGTCATGAACAGCCTATAAAATACAGAAAAGCAATACAAAATCTATGACTTATGATTTATTCAGCACATCCTGAAAATGAGAAACCTTGGAGAAATCTGTAAATGAAGTCAGTATGCTGGGACATCCAGAATTACTAAGCATTTAGAATATAATGACCAAATTGAATACATTAAGAAACAACCAATAAAGCTGGTAAGAATCAGTCAGATCTAGAATATTTACTGAGAGGAAAAAGTAAAATTATTAGTAAGTCTGGAGGTAATTGTCAGTCATTTAAACTATCTCTGTCCCAGAAAACTTAGAAAATCATAGAATCATAGAATGGTTTGGGTTAGAAGAGACCTTAGAGATCATGGGGCTTCGACTCCCCTGCCTAGTGGGACACCTCCCACTAAACCAGGTTGCTCCAAGCCTAATCCAACCTGGCCTTGAACACTTCAGGGAGGGGCAGCTACAGATTCTCTGTGCCAGTGTCTCAGCACCCTCACTGTAAAGAATTTCTTCCTAATGTCTAACCTAAATCTACCCTCATCTGGTTTAAAGCCATTCCCTCTTGTCCTATCATTACATGCGCTTGTAAAAAGAGAAATGTGAGCATAAATAACTTATAATGATTAACTGTAAATTTGAAGAATTCTCTGCAGTAAAGTGCCATATTCTGGAAGTAAGTAATCTGAGTAAATTTGCTCATTAAAGGTAGGGTTTAACTCTCCTGTTTATAAGGGACACACATAAACTGTTGAAAACCTGTCCCAGCTGTTCTCTAAAGAGACAGAAATGTTTGTAAACTATGATACTGGAAAATTTCCATCTTGACGTTTGAACTCTTGGTCTAATAGTTGGCTAGTTAGTAACTGTGATGATAGTGCCCAAAGCATCAGCAGCTGCAAAATCAAAAAAACTGTGAAACACAAGATTACCTAAAAGGAACAGGTTACCATTTATAAAGGAAATATTTATTTTTCATTTATATATATCAATTGTTATAGTGTCATTGTTGCTACTTTTACTTCTTTTAGCTAAATTAATCTATTTACAAGTTAATCCACAGGTTAATCTACAGGTAGCAAAATTACAGAGAAAAGCTGTACACCTATTTTCCCTGTATCTCTTTAGGTGATATGAATAATTTTCTGGAAACACCTCTCTCACTCCACTAACTATAGTGTGAATGCATATAACCTATTTAGGTAGATGGAATGGGTAAAATGGATTGAACACAGGTCAATAAAATATTTGCTGTAGATTTATAGATGTATTTTACCAAGAGGCGTTCAAGTGTTAACAACCATAGATTATAAAAATTGCTGTAAATATAATGATACTCTTATAGTTTATATAAAATTATGTAGTAAGTATATATTTACACACATGCTCTTTTTCTGAAGAAATAGATTGCATAACGTAAGTTTATGACCATGTGTGTGCAGTAGTTGTAGTTTAATATCCATTCCATATTATCATTGCAAAATCAGTTCCAAGAAGCAATTTGAATTACTGGATTTTCCCTCTCTCATTTTCCTGCCCTTATTTTACTTCTATGACAAAACTGTGCCTCTAGATTTTGACAGTATTGGTTATGACTAAGCAGATACATGAAAGAAAAGCATGGTCACCTACCTGCTTAATAATACACAGTATTTACCAAATTTCATTGTTCAAAAAATTAAATCAAGCAGACTATCTATGTACAAAAATTACTTTTGTGATAAGAAAACAGGGTTTTTTGGGGGCACATTTTTTATGTTTTCTCAATTTATAATGTATGAATCATCTTTTATAAAAAATATTAAAAAAAAGGGTGAGAATAAACTTTAAATGAATTTATACATTGTTTATGTAGTTCTGTGAATTGAGCAGAAGGCATGGTCTCATCAAAGTAGTAAAGACCTAATATTTAAGGAAATAAACGTAAACAGGAAACAAGAGAGATGTGAAGATATCTGAGTTTTGAAAACAGGTTTACTATATTGTTATTAGGGAAAATATGCTCTGGTTGTATTATTTGGTGACCTGAGAACTGCTCCTACTCTTTTTAATCACTGCAGTCCTCAGTGCCTCTGACATTCTGCCCATCAGAAGTCTAAATGCAAACCTGAAATCAGCTGAAGCAGTAAAGGCACAGACCTTGGTTACCGTGAAGAAATTTGGTACTTAATTCTGAAAGTACCTGAAACCCCCATTGACATCTGAAAGCTGTCAGAATAATATGCTACTGAAAAAAATATGGGTCAAACTGAGTTAGAAGAATGAATGTTTTTGATTTTTTAATCTTTTTTCTTGCTTTCGTCAAATAAATCAGATTTTCTTAAATTATTTTTTATATATATATAAAAAATAAAGTTGCTATACACACAATCAACTCTATTCTACAATGTAAATTCACACATGAAAAGTTACAGGTTCTGATTCTATGAGATGCAGATGTTTGTCCTGCTGTAGAGGAGATCCATCTAACCAGATGCAGAGTTCCACAATGAAAACATTCATATCTGAGCTAGTCACATTACCTTCCACCTTTGTGACTGAGAAAAAAACAGGTATATTTATGGCATGAAAAAGTTATTTAGATGTCTGTATTGTCAGATGACTCATTCTTTAAAATGTTTTTCACTCAACTATGTTAAGAGAAATCCCAGTAAGAATGGCAAAATATTGATGCCTAAGGTTAGGTGAGGTAGACCACATCCTGAGTGAAGAATCTTGATTTTGTTATGTCTTCATGCTGTATTTCGCATTCTTTTAAATCCCATAAATTGCTTGCTTCTCTTTCAAACCAATGCTGAAGGGGACTGAAGGTGCAACAATTTTGTCCATAATCATCCTGTTCCTAAACCTTATTGCATTAGGACATAATATGACAGAATAAGACAGAGATGACTGAAGTAATGAGCAACTCATGTTAGACAACTGCAACAATCTCTCACTGAACACATTTTAACACAGTGAATACAGAGATAAGCTGGAACACAGACTATCTGAATTACAGGTATTTCATTTCAGTTCATCAGTTTATCCCACCTTGGTGTTTGTGTTGCTTTCTAAAGGCTGCAGGTTGAGCCAAGACTTTGGGTCTCATCAGCTTATGACTGGTGAGGTGAGCCTTTACATCAGTCACCTGGGGTCAGTAGAGATGCTGGCGACAAGGTATCTAACTCACACAGTGCTCATTTTTATGCACTCAATTACCAACTACAACCTGTCCCTAAGCTCATCAGATGAAACTTCTGAAGTGAAAACTTTTACTGATTTTCAGTGGGTACAAAATGTGATCCATATGGGCAATAAACTTGTGATTTACAGGCATGAGCTATAGTGCTCTATAGAAATATCCACAAAGAAACAACCTTATTTGTGAGGATATTCCCTTTGTTTCATAAAAAAATAAAGGCAACATATGTGTCTAAAGCAGCACATATGCTGTCTTATTCATTCTTAGCAGCAAGGTCAGTTCTCAAAGGACATGCAACAACAAAAAAAATTATCTACAAACAGCTCTTATAGCAGTTACTAAATAGCCTTGAAAATCACTTCTAAAAGCAGAGGACATATTGTGTTGTATATTGTATTTTCATCTTTCACTAGCGGAGTTAATATTTCCACTACAGTCAGTCAAAGAATTGCAGAGTCCAGCTGTATACATTCAATTGCATAAAAGATATTCAGGTGTTACTAGGAGATCTATTATCAGCATTTGAGCCTTTGTCTAGGAAAAAATAGGAGAAATCCCTTCAGTTAATTAGGAAATTTGATGCTATATGGGGCTTAATGATTTAAATATGCTGCAAACGTATTTTAGGGCAGATTCTGGCATCCACCAAGAAACAGCAAAGCTGGGAAGTAAGCAGAAACTGCTTGTCTAGTAACCATAGCCACAACTGGATGAAGATTTTCTTGGCTGTTGAACTAGTGTAAAAGATTAGGCAGGAATTAAGCTGTGATAGATATTGATAGAGTGAGGAGCTTAAATGTGGCACAGAAAGCAAGTGAACTGAGTGTAAAGGAGAATTTAGAAAAATATTTACATAAAAATGTGTCGATAGAAGTGGAAAGGAAGGAAGCAGATACTTCCTGAGTGTCGGTGGAACAAACACACAAACTGAAGTAGAATTAGCCACTTTATCTGTGTGTGTGTGTCTGAGGGGAGGAGTCTTCACTCTTACAGGGTAAAAAATGTCTGAAATTTCATGGGAAATATTCCATAACCACAACCGCAAATGCTTTCATTTTCTATTTAGAGGCAGCAAGAATCCAAGATCCAGAGAGGAAAAAAGGTGTCCTAGGAGGTTTCAGGTTGTGCTTTGTGCTTGCTGTATTACCTGTAGCAATGGATTTTGCCTTGCAATCTATGTAAACCACGTGTTTATGTGGTTGGTCCTTTCTTCTCAAATACCAATAAAATGCTCTCGTTCAAGAGAAGATGATTCAGTTTTCAGAATATTTGGGGGTTTATATATAAATTGCTAGATTGGGGCATTAAAAAAAAAAAAAGAAGCCAATAAAATGAAACAAAACATTCCTATTCCTTCAATATTTCTAACATCAGGCACGCCACAGAAAGACAAAGAAGCCTTTATCAGCAAATTGGCTGGGTTTGTGAGCACTGGCCCTGACCTCAGCTGCACTAGCTGATGCAGCCATGTAGAGAATTTATCCTGTTCTAAGGGAACTCTGGGTGATGCTTTTGCTATCCCTTGTGACTTTACTACAAAGTCTCCTGAAATTTTAGCTTTTTGCTTACTGACTTAGCAACTGAAATGAAGGAGACACACCAGAACCTCCTTTTCCTTTTCCTTTTCCTTTTCCTTTTCCTTTTCCTTTTCCTTTTCCTTTTCCTTTTCCTTTTCCTTTTCCTTTTCCTTTTCCTTTTCCTTTTCCTTTTCCTTTTCCTTTTCCTTTTCCTTTTCCTTTTCCTTTTCCTTTTCCTTTTCCTTTTCCCTTTTCCTTTTCCCTTTCCCTTTCCCTTTTCCTTTTCCTTTTCCTTTTTTTTTCCTTTTCATTTTCCTTCCTTTCCATTCCATTTTCCTTCCCTTTCCCTCTCTCTCTCCCTCTCCTCTTCCCTTCCCCTTTCCTTTTCCCTCTTCCTTTTCCTGATACTTGAAAAACTCTGGAGTCAGTGAAAAAGAAAGGGGGAATGAGAATGCAAAAAAGTCCAAAACTTATTACATACTACTTATTACATATTATAAATTTTAAACCAATCTTCTGATACTGGGGTTCCCATTTTTGAGTTTTCAACAATATATTTGCCTGAAAACAATAGGTGGGGGGCTAAAGCTGGGTATGATTTCACCCAGGAGCAGTGTGCACTTTGATTGGTCTGTGTGTGACTGCATTCTCTGTTTCATAATGTGGAAATTACAGCATGGACTGGAGGGAAAAGCAGAACTCTCCAGCACATCATCTCATAACCCCAAGTTTGAAAGCTACAAGAGTTGCCACAGGGAGAGCTGCGTGATCCTCCTTCCCTTCATGTCCATGAGGACTGCTCTGGTACACATACTTGCTGTGAGAACTTTGCCTCCCTGCCTGCAAACACTCAATCCAAGTTAAAATCAAAGACCTGTTGCATCAGACATGTTGAGTGTGGCCGCATGTTTCCCCATGTCTAGGTATGGCGAGTGTCAGGTTGTGCGTTGTGATGCTTCTGTGTCTGCATCACATACCCCTGATTCCAGTAGTGGGATCTCTGATCTCAGGAGCACTCTGACACAGAGCAGTTGTCCTCAAAATTCACTGCAAAAGGATGAACCACGAGAACAAATTTTACTATTAGTAGTTTTTCTAGATGTGGAGCTGCAGCTCTAGACAACGTGAATTTCAAAAGTGCCAAATTCACTTTGAAAGCTAGTGAGATATAGAGATTAACACATAAAGGTATTTGGGTACATAGAGAGAGGAAAACATCAATTTCAGATCAAGAACTACTCATACATCCAAATCCCATGTAAAGCAACATGAACAAGGTACTCAGGCATTTCTGAAATATTCAACCACTTCTTCAGGATTCTATCATCATTATTGTTTTCTAAAGCACCTTTGAAAGCTAAGTGAGTATTAGTGCCCTTCCCAAACTTCATCTAAGTCAACAAAGAATAATTACTTAATTGTAGGTTGTTGTTTGTGTTGCACTGTTGGCTAGGTGCCAGTTGCATTGGATGAAATATAACAGATTATCTGTTGTCCATAGAGTAAAAATTAAGGGGGTTTATATATTTATTTATCTTAAAAACCCATAGTGTAAAGTAAGGTAAACCGGGTCAGGTAGTGGCCAGAGTAATATTTAACTCTGTAAAGTCACAGCCAGTAATTTTCTGTCTGGTGGATTGAGTGACTGGAGCACACACCACTGTGTGGCTGAGCATATTTATGTGTTACACCAGATGGCAGAAGATAAAATTTAAATATGTTTAAATTACTGGGAGTTCCTCCCCCCAGTCATTATATATCCAGTCTTTCAAAAAACAGTTTACCTTTTATCAGCTGCTGTTAGCTAACAAACTACATCACATCCTCATGCAAATATGAGAAGACAGCTGTTTGAGTCACAAAAGATAAATATCTCCTGAAACAGCTATTGTTTTGAGTTCCTGAGTCTACTAAATAGATATTTCAATGCAAATAAATGATGTAACCCAAAGTGAATCCAACAATACACTGGCAAAGTAACTTGTATGGTTTTCACAGGAGAATATTCAATCTGTGCAAACAGACTACCATCTGTAAACAGAAACATAAATGGGAAGTGTACATCTGATGTGCCTGCTCACCAGATCTGATCCTTCAGGGTGTTGTGCACCCCTATCTCCTTTTTGTAGCCCTATAAGAGGACATTTTCAAAGCATGTAGTTTCACAGTGAGATTTAGAATCCTAGGATCATTTCAAATGGGACCGGTTTTTAAGGTCACATAGTTTTTTTTTAGTGGACTCAAGCTTTCAGTTTCCCTTGAAATAAATAAAATATTGAATTCTTCACTGTCAAATTCAGAGCCTTAGTCAAACCCAAATGAATCCACTTTTCACATTAAAAATAACACTGGTTTTTTATTGAGCAGGCTGTTTTTAGAATAAAAATTTAAAAAACCCACTATTGTTTTAAAATTCCAAGACATTCGTAACACTTGTAAAAAATCTTTTGGTTTACAAGGAGTTTGCATTACACAAATCAGATAAAAAACAAATTAAAAATTAAACATTTATGACTCAAGGAACTGCTGAGCAGACTTTGCTCTGAAGAACATCTGTAACAATAAAAATCCAGACTCCCAAAATTTGAATCTGCCTATTGTGCTTGCTTAATTACTGTGCATGCCAACTTTTTAGTCTTTGATAGGGTAATGCTGCGACTGTAGAAAATATTATTCCCTTAGGGATATTCATGCATAATTTCTAGAGGGGAATATTCTCCTCTTGACATGTACACAGAACTGCCACTACCGTTAATGGAAGTTATATGTTCCATTCAAAGGGAGAGTACACCCTTGAGTATGTAACTAAATCAACAAACCCCTTACATTACAGCAATGCTAGAGCCAGGCCTTAATCTATCAGAGCAAAATATTTAGAGATAATGACTGAGCAGTTTCAGCCTTCCATGTGTATTAATTGTGATAATATCATCTGTCAATGAACTCAGACTACTCTTTATACATATAAGTTATAGAATTAAAGCATGACGGATTAAAGTATCCTATAGGGATGCTGGAGAGGGGCTCTTCATTAGGGACTGTAGTGACAGGACAAGGGGTAACGGGTTCAAACTTAAATAGGAGAGGTTTAGATTGGATATAAGGAAGCAATTCTTTCCTGTTAGGGTGGTGAGGTGCTGGAATGGGTTGCCCAGGGAGGTTGTGAGTGCTCCATCCCTGGCAGTGTTCAAGGCTAGGTTAGACGAAGACTTGGGTGGCATGGTTTAGTGTGAGGTGTCCCTGGTTATGGCAGGGGGTTTGAAACAAGATGATCTTAATGTCCTTTCCAACCCTAACTATTCTATGAAGGTGTTACTGGGTATATAAAGGCTGTTTCAGTTTTACTTTTCTCTTTACTTGCTGGTGTAGAACATATAAGAATCTCAACACAGTAGCAATATTGAAATTTTCATCCTGTTTCTAATTTACACTTTTCTCTGGCTAATTGACTTTACACTCATGATCAAACCATTTTTACAGTGCTGGATAAACAAAGTGAAAATAAGAATTAGGCTCCCCTTAGCAACAAGTTTTGCCTTCAGATATATTGAAACTGAACTGAAATAAAAGCTTAACTGGAACCATTTAAGAACATTTCTTCTGTACCTCTTTAAGAAGAATGATAAATTCAAATTAGGATATGGTACCTTATTTTATATTAATTTCAAGCATGTTTTCAATGCCACAAGTAACTTTTTACTCTCTAAGTTAAATCTGGATTTAATGACTTACTCTAATACTTACTCTAATATTGGCTTTTAAAATCCTTATTTGTATTAATAGCTTTTATTAAGTCATTACTTTCTTGCTTCAGAGTTATGAGCAGTTTAGTGTTTATAGATATTTTGCATGAAAAGCAAACATGGATCATGATTCTACATATGCAATTATCCAATGTGAACAGACATTTAGGAAAGAGAAAGGTACAGTTGGTAGAGGGCAAATGGTTTTCTCTTTCAATGTCTTCATTTTTACTCCTCCTTTTTACTCATTAGACATCTACAACAGATGTAGCACTGTGTGTTCAAGCCCAGCAATGACATTGGTTTTATTTTTTGAGTTTTAGAAGATGACGGGTACGTAGAGGTATATAAATATACGAGACATTTTTTTTAAACAGTGTCTCACATGCAAAAACAAATGTTCCATGTCTTTATGCATGAAGTATACATTCGATTTTAAGACGGATGTCTGGATACTCATTCTGTTAGCTTCTTTTTTAAAGTGAGCTTGTAGCAGCAGGCAATTAAAGGAAAACATGTAAATGGAAATAATAGGAATCTGAAAATTCCTGAGAGCATAAACACATTTTATACCAAATTGTATGCCATTGAATTTGGATTGTACTTTCTAGGTGACTTTTGGCAGAGTAACATATCCCACTAAAACACTGAGTGGGGCACAAATGAGGAGTCATAAAATGTGTCTATATGAAAGACATATCTGCATTAAACCATCATTAATAAAGTTACAAAGATAACAGTTGTTTTGTTATTTAGTGTAGATATATATTTATATATTTAGTATATAGATTTCCTAATTGCAAAACACTTTATGATTTATTATAAAGACTATGATTAAATTAGGCCAAACAAATCAATATGCATTAAATTAGTGGTGTAACTGCTGCTTCACTATTGTCTATGCTAACACCAAAGCTCAAGGAGTTTAACATCCCAGGGTTCTGTAACACTGAAATTTAAGCTTTATTTCATATACAGACAAATCACTAAGCCAGAAAAAAAAAAACACCACCAAACCAAACCAAACCCAACCCAACCCAACCCATTGCTACAGAAATGCATGAGTTGCTATGTATGTTAAAGGTAAAAACAATCATCTTTTATGTTCCATCCGATAGCTGTGGATATACAACAGTATTTCAAGGAGATACTAGCTTGTAGTACTGCACATTGGCTAATATTTCATATTAATTAGCATTGCAGCCATCTAGCCTTTTTTTAAAGATGTCATTATATGATTGGATACCACTGAGTTACCTAATCAATGAAACAAAAATTGCTAACGGAGAACAATTAATGGTGGCTAATCAGTCATGTTAAATTAGGAAAACAAGAATGGTCTCTGTTAACTCAATGTGCCTAGGCAGTTACTGAACTCAAATATCTATATTTACAAATCAACAGAAAGGTTATGGACAGGTACTTTTGTAAATGAACATAATTAATGGTCACCACTTCCTAATTTCAGAATTGTCCTTTTTAACTAGTTATTATTATTATTGTTATATTAAGGAATTCCAGGACAATGGAAAAATGTGAGATAAAAAAAAAAAACAACAAAACACATGAACGCATGTTTTTAATAGCAAAGAACATGTATGTGTATATTTCTACAGAAATACACTTTGTAAATACAGAAAACTGAGGTTGGTTATATGAAGGTCATATGGAACTCTGTGATTACTTGAGTGCAGAGGTCCTCCTTAAAGAGATGTGGTGCCTACTTGGTCATTTTGTAATAAAGCACTTTCTTTTAGACTTGTACAACATGTTTAATTTCATTTTTAAGACGTAAGAGTTAATCTTTGCTAGAGAGATGTACTATTCAGTCAAACAACTGCAAATGTGTATGTTTGCTTTTTCCTTCTCTGTGATCTGGGACAGACAGATGATTCTTCTCCGAAAAAAATTATCGTGAGATTTAAATGGTGCCCAATCTACATCCTTAAAAAACATCACCAATGTTTGCAGAGATGCTTTATGGAGACAAACAGAGCAGGAGGATGTATTCAGAGGACATGCTGGAACCCAAATGTTTCTCTCCTGCCCTTTTCCTTCACAACTGAGTCTCTTATGTTCCTAAGTCATACGAATTAGGGGAACATAGCACCCCATTATAATGTCTAAAAAGTTGCAATGCGTGGCAGAAACCCACTCCTTTATCTGTTTTCCTGTTCTCTATATCTTGAGGAATTATAGGACTCTAAAAACGGCCACAAACAATAACTATGACAAATATTTTCATGAAGTTTAGAATGTTGCTCAGTTGTGAGCAATTTGCTGTTTCCTTGCTCTTTGGCTAGTTTCCAGTTCCTTCCCTGAGGCCTCATGGGTTAGGCTATGCAAAATTATGTACCTTCTACTCCCTAGCTCTGAGTTTGCTCTCTGACTCCACTGCTTCTTTCAAATTTATTCACATAAGATTTTCTTGTGTGTCTTTAAGATTTTCTCTTTAGATTCAGAAAATTAGTTTTAGAAAATACCTTTTTAAAATTTCTAAACCATTGCTGCTGTTTTAGATAAAATATTTATGTTTTCCACAAAATAACCAGCAAGACATTTTGACTAACCCTTAATGATATCTTTTAGCTATACATAAACAAGATAATACTCAAAGCCCTGAGAATCTGACTTGGAACAAAATTCCAAATTCTTTTTAAGGTCATTCAGTGACTTATTTGTTGTGTGTATCATTTCAAAAGAATAAAGTTTTCTGTATCTTAAAGACTGCTGAGATGCCTTCATTAAAAAAGACTTTATCCTAAAGTAGTCTTTCTCTATAATAGAAATGTTTTATTTTTACAGAAATGTCCAACTTTTAAATAAAATGCCTAAACTATAAAATTTAAGGTTTTCTTTTTCATCTTGGCATAAAAAAATACCTCTTTCACTCACATTTTACCTTGTAATGTCAAAGAAAGATGTATCAGAATTTAAAGTTATTAGTGTTTTTCCCCTCTGAGCAAGACAGAAAAAGATTAGAAAGCACTGATTTTCTTTTTCTTTATTACATACTCTCACTGCCATATGTTCTCTCTCCTCCACCCCCACTCTCTATCCCCTCTCCCTCAGCTTGAAGTAGTTTAGGAAAAAAGGAACAAACCCCAGACTGTGTAGAGGTAGGATTCTCTGAGACTTGCTTTTTTAAAAATCTAGGAAAGAAAATATTGTGAAACAAGTAATTTTTCTTTTTTCCTTCTAAAATGCATTGTGAAGTATAGTTAGTTTTGACAATATTACCTCCTTCAGGTTTAACTGAAATTAGGCTAGCCCCATCTTCTTTACATCTTCCCACCAAGTATCTATACACATGGATAAGTTTCCCCTGAGGCTGAACAGTCCCAGCTCTCTCAGATTCAACTTGTAGAAGAGATACACCAAATCCATTAAGCATCTCTGTGGCCCTGTACTGTACTCACTGGAGCATGTCTGGGTCACTCTAATACTGGGGAACCCAGCACTGTACCAAGCACTCCAGAGCTCACCAAGCTGGAAATTCACATAACAGGCAACTCCCACTCCTCACCTTCCAGGACTGTCCTTCCATGGCAGCTCTCAGTTGTGTCAACTGTCCCACCACATCTCTCTTATCCCAGTAGGACTGTAACCTTGCACCTACCCACAGACCTCTAATCCCCTCTGTTTGCATGCACTTGGCATGGGCTGCCTTCTGGACTTGAAGGAGGGTGAGCAGACAGTCTCTGGTCAACCTCTTTTAACATTGTGTGTGCTTTTAAAAGCACCTAGCAACAGTCAGTGCTCCCTTCTTCCTTTCAGAGCACAGGTGACTTTTTTCCCCCTTTTGGTATGACCACAGTTGTTTAGCTTAAGTGATATATCATTCTGGCCAGAGGACATTTGGTAATGCATTATTGCATCATTTCTTCATCTTGATGTTTAAATTAAAATGCGTATATGCACATGTGGATAGGCTGTGTAACAGCAGACATTTTGTGAGCAATCCAGAGACCTTGGTGTAAGGCAGCCTGCCTGAGAACAGAAATGGAGTCGAGATAAACTGAAGGCCATGGATTAGGGAGTAAAAGGAACACCAGCTGTAAGAACTCAGAGGCAGGCGGAGGAGAGGGGGAGCTGAGAAGTTCTGGGGGTCAAGTTCCCAGGACAGTGTTATCCAATCCTAGCATTGTTAAAGGTTAAGGTGCCCAATCAACAATTGCCAGATCACTGTAGCTGTGCTGAGAATCTCTATATAATAATGACANGTTCTGGGGGTCAAGTTCCCAGGACAGTGTTATCCAATCCTAGCATTGTTAAGGGTTAAGGTGCCAAATCCATGTAGCTGTGCTAAGAATCTCTATATAAGGTGGACACTTTGTCTAATGTATTGGCATTTGCTTGATCACATTGATCGTCTCAGTGTTGTCCGTGACTCCCACGTTAACATGCACACATGCATTTATATATATATATATGTATGTATAAGAAAAACAACTAGAAAGCTGTGATGCCATTTCTCACTCAGGTTGAACACCAAGGTGTCTCCTGTGTAACTGAACCCATTCCAAGTCAGAAAAACTCAAAACTTTTTATCTTCATTTCCAGAATACAGCCTGCTGTGCTAATAATGGAAATCAAAATAAGTATGGCTTTTATTCAGTCAGACTATGCATACATCTGGTTATTACCTCTAAAATCAAAAGCGGGTTATTTTTCCAAGGTGTGGTGTTCCTGGCAGAGAAGGTTTTGTTTCTGTATCACACAGGCTGCAACAAATCTCAGGTGTTTGGAAAAGACAGTGAAGGCTGGGTATCACCAGGCAAGATATCAGAGTCACCTAAAAGCTCCTCCTGGCTCAGGTCTGTGTGACAGGTAGCTTAAAGGACATCCTGATATTATTTTCCATGTATAATAAAGTTCCGTAGCCTTTAAAATACTACACCTAGAGGTAACATCCCTGCAACAGTCTGGTGGAGAGCTGTTGTTGCCTTAAACTGATCAGCAGGCAAATAGATTTTTATACACAGATGTCGTGGTTTAAACCCAGCCACGCATCTCATTCACTCACTCAACCTCCCCTTTCTTGCCCTCCCATTACTCCTGAATGGATGGGGAGGAGAATCAAAAGAATGGAACTCCCACAGGTTGTGATAAGAACAGCCCAGTAACTAAGGTATAACACAAATCACTACTGCTACCACCAATAATAATAATGATAAAGGAAATAACAAGAGAATACAGCATCTCACCACCCGCTGACTGATAACTCATGACACCCCACCCCAGCCGAGCACTGACCCAATACCTCCTCCAACCCCCCAGAGAACTCGCCCTTCTGGGTTAATTCTCAGTTACCTCCCCAGGCTTGATGTGCTGTGTTATGGAATACCTCTTTGGTAGGTTTGGGTCAGGTGCCCTGTCTTTGCTTCCCCCCAGCTTCCCTTCTTCCCTGGCAGAGCATGAGACTCAGAAAGCCCTTGGTCAGAATAAACATTACTTAAACACTACTAAACATTACTAAAAACATTGGTGTTATCAGCTATGTTCCCAGGCTGAAAGTCAAAACATAAAAACTGCATCAGCTACTAAGAAGTAGAAAAATTGACTGCTACTGCTGAACCCAGGACAACAGATGAGGCAGAGAGAGAGATATATGTATATATATTCTCTTACATATTAACCTTACAAATTACAATTTAACTTCTATGTGTTAACCTGCTATTATATGAAGACTCATAAGTTCCAGTTCAGAGAAAATCTACAGACAGGAATACTAAAATTGCTTTTGAATAGCCTCACCATAATTACTGGAAATAAGAGCTACTTGGCTTTAAAAGAATATTAGGTGAATATGAACAGCCTTTATGAAGTTTTAAAGGCTACTCACAGATATTTGTATTTCTTCATTGGGCATGCCTGTATTAGTGATTATACTTGGATCAGGAGTGAGATTTTGAAGTAAACTTTCCTGTTATTCCCACTTACTATGCTTTGTTTCACACTGCAGAGCTGTCAGAGCTCAGAAAATGAATGCTAAAATGAAACTAAAACTTGTCTATATTAGCAAGTAGTGCAGTCAGGCAGAAATGGACCCACAGAGCATACCAGTTGGAGCTGGTGTCCAGTTTCTGTATATGTCAGGAGTTTTGCTGTTTGCTGCCTTTTGTCCACAGGCTTGAATAGGCATTAGTGTGTATTATCATAAATAATTTCAAAAAAATTGTTTAGAGTGATTTATCCTACTTTTGCACTTTTTTCCACTTTTTTTTTTTTTAAGGAATTCCAGTAGCAATTTCCTGAAAGTTTTTATTTGATCACGGATTTTATATTTTCCTTATTTTTTTCCCCTCATAAAATTGTGTGCCTTATTTTTTAGGCAGATATAGCATGATCACTCACAAATAGGGTGATGATCTCCCAGGAAAAATGTTTTACTAAAATGAACTTTGTGTTATGTGAAATTATCAGATTCCTTTTCTGCAGCAAAACCAACCTCCAGTTATGCCTTTGGCCAAGAAACAGATAATTTCAAATTTCACTACTTGTTAACAATTTCCTTTCCAAGGTGCCATGGTTTAAACCCAGCCACGCAACTCGTTCACTCACTCAACCTCCCCTTTCTTGCCCTCCCCTGCTTCCAGAGGGATGGGGAGGAGAATCAAAAGAATGCAACTTCCACAGGTTGAGATAAGAACAGTTTAGTAACTAAGGTATAACACAAATCACTGCTGCTACCACCAATAATAATAATGATAAAGGAAAAAAATACAGCATCCCATCAACCACCGACAGATAACTCACAACACCCCACCAGTACTGACCAAATACCTCCAACCAACACACCAGAGAGAACTTGCCCTTCCGGATAACTCCCAGTTACATCCTGGGCATGACGTGCTATGGTATGGAATACCTCTTTGGCTAGCTTGGGTCAGGTGTCCTGTCCCTTCTTCCTCCCGGCCTCCCCTCCTCCCTGGCAGAGCATGAGGCTCACAAAGTCCTTGGTAAGAAAAAAACATTCGAGTAGTAACTAAAATCAGCCCTGTTATAAGTTTTGTTCCCAAGTTGAGTCAAAACACAGTGCTGTACCAGCTACTAAGAATGCGAAAAATTGACTGCTATTGATGAACCCAGGACACATGGAATGTTCATAGGTCTGTGAAGAAAAGATAATGGATTCAGATAAAAAGGCAACTGCACTGTCTATATGTAAAAGACCTAAACAAGAAAACCCCACAAGTGCTCTGTGCTGCTGTTGCTTTATTTAAGGACTTGGGGGTAGTGGTCGATGAGAAAATGAGCATGAGCCACCTGCAGTGTGTGCTTGCAGCTCAGAAAGCCAATCGTATCCTGGGCTGCATCAAAAGGAGCATGACCAGCAGGTCAAGGGAGGTGATCCTGCCCTTCTACTCTGCTCTTGGGAGACCTCACCTGGAGCATTTCCGGTGTGTGCAGTTCTGGTGTCCTCAACATAGAAAAGACATGGAGCTGTTGGAACAAGTCCAGAGGAGGGCCACGAGGATGATCAGGGGACTGGAGCATCTCATGTACGAAGACAGGCTGAGAAAGTTGGGGCTGTTGAGCCTGGGGAAGAGAAGGCTGCGTGGAGACCTCATAGCAGCCTTCCAGTATCTGAAGGGGGCCTATAGGGATGCTGAGGAGGGACTCTTCATTAGGGACTATAGTGACAGGACAAGGGGTAACGGGTTCAAACTTAAACAGGAGAGGTTTAGATTGGATATAAGGAAGAAATCTTTCCTGTTAGGGTGGTGAGGCACTGGAATGGGTTGGCCAGGGAGGTTGTGAGTGCTCCATCCCTGGCAGTGTTCACGGCCAGGTTGGATGAAGGCTTGCATGGCATGGTTTAGTGTGATGTGTCCCTGTTTATGTCAGGGGGGTTGGAACGAGGTGATCTTAAGGTCCTTTCCAACCCTAGCTATTCTATGATTCTATGATTCTAACCTCAGTGTTTTTCTGCCTGTTGATGCCTGAGGTCAGCACCTTTACTATCTGCAGAAAATTAGTGGTTCAGACTGTGTCTAAAAAGACAACACAACTTAGTCAATGTAAAAATGTCTGAAATGCTAAAAGAATAACAAACCAAAAAAGATGATCAGAAGGCTGGAGCACCTCTCTTATGAAGACAGGCTGAGAGAATTGGGTTTGTACAGCTTGGAGAAGAGAAGGCTCAGGGGAGACCTTAGGGCAGCTTCCAATACATGTAAAGGGGCCTGTGAGAAATCTGGAAAGGGACTTTCTACAAAGGAATGTAGTGACAGGACAAGGGGAAATGGCTGTAAGATGGAAGAGGGGAGATTTAGATTATAGATTAGTAAAATATTCTTCCTGTGAGGGTGGTGAAATAGAGGAACACATTGCCCAGAGAAGCTGTGGATGCCCCACCCCTGGAAGTCGTCGAGACCAGCTTGTACAGGGCTTTGAGCAACCTGGTCTAGTGGGAGGTGCCCCTGCTTCTGGCAGGGGGGTTGGAACTAGATGGTCTTTAAGGTCCCTTCCAACATAAAACATTCTGTGATTCTGTGATTTTAACCCACATCCTCTGGGAGTATTGAGCCAAAAGCCAAGGCCCTGCCACTGTGGCTGCTTGAGAAAGCCCAATATTAGCTCTTGCTTGTGTTGAATTACTCTTGAAGACAGACTTGAAGCAAAAGCCATTGCTACTCCATTTGTCAAAGGCAGAGCACTAGGCCTTGCAAATAGTGCTGCACACCACCTCCACCATCTTTGCAGGTGGGAGCAGCACAGGCAGTAAGTCAAAGGGCTTAGAAATGTTTGCATGCATTTGATATTTCTACCTTGAAAGTGCATCAAGGAGATTTGTTAGAATTTCAGTAGAGAGAATGGAGGCAGGGCAAATTACTTGTTAACAATTAGGCTTTTATTTGCAGTCTAGTACTTTGATGCATGCAAGGTTTGGACATGCAATTGTAGCAGTGATCATACATCTAGACAGTGTTTCTGCTCCTCTGCTTAGAAAATATGGTTTAAGGAGATGGCAAATCCCAGAAGGCACAATTCCTGTCACCCCCTCATTTGGTGTCAATTGCAACAGCACTCGCAGCTGTCTGCGACCCCCTGCATATTCCTTTGATCATGCTCTGCCCTGTATGTCAGTAGAAAAATCTTGACCTTAATTAGATCCCAGTTCTTCCTCCATGAGGTGGTAAAATTCAGGTTTGAATGAACAAGTACAGTTCTGCAAGAATTAGGAACCATGGGTTATTTTCTAAGACCACAGTCTGTTATTTTCTATTTGAGGTGCTGCCCTCAAATTTCATTCAGCACTGTCATTGTTCACATCTCATCCTTGCTTTTTCAATAGCTGCTATTCATATTACAAAAGATCAGCCATTGGTCTTTCAAAGTCTTTGTCCTTACTTTGAAGTAATGTTGTTCATAATGTGGTTTTGATCATGATTTATAGACATATTTCTGGCAGAATCTGGGCTTTCTTATTCCATAAAACTAGCACCAAATGACCCAAATCCCTTGCTGTTACTTCAGTCCTATTAGCAGGAATACACTCTTTCTGTCAGGTCCTGCTAATCTTCATGCACAAGCAAAACTATCTACTTCTGAGTTGCTTGTACAGGCTGTGGTGCTTATGTGAGAAGTGACAAAATTTCACACAGTAGCTCTAGTGACTACCTTTAGATTATTTCATGAATTCATAAGACATATTAATTATGTAGTTTCAAACAAAAGGAGAAACACTGTTAGAGTACTTTGATGGTGACATTCCACAACAGTGTATCAAATCAATAAGGGCTTTGGAAAGAGTTAAAAAATTTGCCAGGGCAATGCACTCAAATGCACTTGATTACATCAGTTGAGAAACATTTCTGCCTTGCAAGCATAACAGTAGAAACATGAGCTATTCTGTTTCCTAAAGCAAAACTATTTCTCTTTGCCACTGTTGACAACTAACTGTGAGACACGTGGCTCCACAAGACATTAGGCACCTTGTCATTCCCTACAGGGCAGGTCTGCAGTGTCAGGAGGCTGCCAGCTTGCAGCATGGGTCTGGCTGGAGCACCACAGCAGAGTCCTCAGACCACCGACATGCAGCACATTTGTACCTCTGGTGGAACTAAATCCCACTGAGTTGTAAATATTGACTCAGCAGCATGGCTGCTGCTTTCTTTTTTTTTCACTGAAAAATACCATAGGAGATTATTAGGCTTAGCAGCTGATTTTTGCTTGTAGGATGGATCAATGGTCATTGGTAACAGAGTAATTTTTTTATACACTTATTTTAGTCAACAAACCTGTAGCATGGCAACCATGATTATTCAGCTGTGCTGTAAATAGACTTTCCTTCCTCATACAAATATAAGAGCATTTTCTTTCCCTTTTAACTCCNTAGGGTGGTGAGGCACTGGAATGGGTTGGCCAGGGAGGTTGTGAGTGCTCCATCCCTGGCAGTGTTCACGGCCAGGTTGGATGAAGGCTTGCATGGCATGGTTTAGTGTGATGTGTCCCTGTTTATGTCAGGGGGGTTGGAACGAGGTGATCTTAAGGTCCTTTCCAACCCTAGCTATTCTATGATTCTATGATTCTAACCTCAGTGTTTTTCTGCCTGTTGATGCCTGAGGTCAGCACCTTTACTATCTGCAGAAAATTAGTGGTTCAGACTGTGTCTAAAAAGACAACACAACTTAGTCAATGTAAAAATGTCTGAAATGCTAAAAGAATAACAAACCAAAAAAGATGATCAGAAGGCTGGAGCACCTCTCTTATGAAGACAGGCTGAGAGAATTGGGTTTGTACAGCTTGGAGAAGAGAAGGCTCAGGGGAGACCTTAGGGCAGCTTCCAATACATGTAAAGGGGCCTGTGAGAAATCTGGAAAGGGACTTTCTACAAAGGAATGTAGTGACAGGACAAGGGGAAATGGCTGTAAGATGGAAGAGGGGAGATTTAGATTATAGATTAGTAAAATATTCTTCCTGTGAGGGTGGTGAAATAGAGGAACACATTGCCCAGAGAAGCTGTGGATGCCCCACCCCTGGAAGTCGTCGAGACCAGCTTGTACAGGGCTTTGAGCAACCTGGTCTAGTGGGAGGTGCCCCTGCTTCTGGCAGGGGGGTTGGAACTAGATGGTCTTTAAGGTCCCTTCCAACATAAAACATTCTGTGATTCTGTGATTTTAACCCACATCCTCTGGGAGTATTGAGCCAAAAGCCAAGGCCCTGCCACTGTGGCTGCTTGAGAAAGCCCAATATTAGCTCTTGCTTGTGTTGAATTACTCTTGAAGACAGACTTGAAGCAAAAGCCATTGCTACTCCATTTGTCAAAGGCAGAGCACTAGGCCTTGCAAATAGTGCTGCACACCACCTCCACCATCTTTGCAGGTGGGAGCAGCACAGGCAGTAAGTCAAAGGGCTTAGAAATGTTTGCATGCATTTGATATTTCTACCTTGAAAGTGCATCAAGGAGATTTGTTAGAATTTCAGTAGAGAGAATGGAGGCAGGGCAAATTACTTGTTAACAATTAGGCTTTTATTTGCAGTCTAGTACTTTGATGCATGCAAGGTTTGGACATGCAATTGTAGCAGTGATCATACATCTAGACAGTGTTTCTGCTCCTCTGCTTAGAAAATATGGTTTAAGGAGATGGCAAATCCCAGAAGGCACAATTCCTGTCACCCCCTCATTTGGTGTCAATTGCAACAGCACTCGCAGCTGTCTGCGACCCCCTGCATATTCCTTTGATCATGCTCTGCCCTGTATGTCAGTAGAAAAATCTTGACCTTAATTAGATCCCAGTTCTTCCTCCATGAGGTGGTAAAATTCAGGTTTGAATGAACAAGTACAGTTCTGCAAGAATTAGGAACCATGGGTTATTTTCTAAGACCACAGTCTGTTATTTTCTATTTGAGGTGCTGCCCTCAAATTTCATTCAGCACTGTCATTGTTCACATCTCATCCTTGCTTTTTCAATAGCTGCTATTCATATTACAAAAGATCAGCCATTGGTCTTTCAAAGTCTTTGTCCTTACTTTGAAGTAATGTTGTTCATAATGTGGTTTTGATCATGATTTATAGACATATTTCTGGCAGAATCTGGGCTTTCTTATTCCATAAAACTAGCACCAAATGACCCAAATCCCTTGCTGTTACTTCAGTCCTATTAGCAGGAATACACTCTTTCTGTCAGGTCCTGCTAATCTTCATGCACAAGCAAAACTATCTACTTCTGAGTTGCTTGTACAGGCTGTGGTGCTTATGTGAGAAGTGACAAAATTTCACACAGTAGCTCTAGTGACTACCTTTAGATTATTTCATGAATTCATAAGACATATTAATTATGTAGTTTCAAACAAAAGGAGAAACACTGTTAGAGTACTTTGATGGTGACATTCCACAACAGTGTATCAAATCAATAAGGGCTTTGGAAAGAGTTAAAAAATTTGCCAGGGCAATGCACTCAAATGCACTTGATTACATCAGTTGAGAAACATTTCTGCCTTGCAAGCATAACAGTAGAAACATGAGCTATTCTGTTTCCTAAAGCAAAACTATTTCTCTTTGCCACTGTTGACAACTAACTGTGAGACACGTGGCTCCACAAGACATTAGGCACCTTGTCATTCCCTACAGGGCAGGTCTGCAGTGTCAGGAGGCTGCCAGCTTGCAGCATGGGTCTGGCTGGAGCACCACAGCAGAGTCCTCAGACCACCGACATGCAGCACATTTGTACCTCTGGTGGAACTAAATCCCACTGAGTTGTAAATATTGACTCAGCAGCATGGCTGCTGCTTTCTTTTTTTTTCACTGAAAAATACCATAGGAGATTATTAGGCTTAGCAGCTGATTTTTGCTTGTAGGATGGATCAATGGTCATTGGTAACAGAGTAATTTTTTTATACACTTATTTTAGTCAACAAACCTGTAGCATGGCAACCATGATTATTCAGCTGTGCTGTAAATAGACTTTCCTTCCTCATACAAATATAAGAGCATTTTCTTTCCCTTTTAACTCCTAGGGTTACAGTTACCAGTCCTATAAGATAATTCACATACCTGCCAAAACTGGGAAGTGACAGGAAGAAAAAGGATGCTTCCATTACAAAAGTTCCATTTTTCTTTGTATTATTGGTAACATTTTCCTCACATCTAGCTTTAGTCAGTAGTCCCAGCTAACACAGCAGATGCTTTCTGGTGCCTCTTGCTATAGCGACTTCCTAAAAGAAGGTGGCCTTTTCTCCAGCTTGCTGGAGTTTCCACTCCAATGCTAGATGAACAAATTTGAACAAAACTGCCCTAGTGAATAAATTAATTTGTTGTAGTGGTTTAGTGACTGCTTTAAAGAACTCATTTCTTGTTTGGAGCACCTGGAAACAGTAACATGTTAGATTAATACTGAAAAAATTCTACCCAAGAAGACAATGTGGAAGAAATGCTTTCCATTTGGAAAATAGTTGTTCCTTGAAGATGTAGAGGGTGTTTTCATGTAGTCTGTCAAATGTACCTAAGCATCACCTGGATAGTTAATATTTGCCACAATGATCACAACTAGTCAGAATTTAATTTTCTGCAGAAAATGTACACTGAAGTAAAAAAATTGTTATTGAAAAGTGAAAAATAAAGACAGAGGACTGAATTTTTCATGAAGTATTTGGAGGAGGAGCATTTTTCTTTTTACAGTAGATGTTGCATGCATAAAAACTCTAAAATACACCGATCAGTATTAAAGAAAGATGGGGAAAAAAATCCACTATAAGGCAGAGGTAGTTGCAAAGGATACTTCAATCTTACTCCTGAAATTACAGACCAAAAAGTAACTGTGAAATTTGTTTGATGATTCATTTCCAATAGGTTAATATGTGCATGAAAATGTCATTGACAATTCATAAACACTGCAAGAAAAATGAATTGTGTAAATGATTGGCTATTTATGACTTATTTTCTCAGCCTTAGTTATTACAGTTAAATGATGTAACCATTAGATATAATAACTATTCAGGCATGAAAAGGTTATTTATCACAACTCTATGCAGAAAAATTAAATGCACAGATATAGCCACTGATGGCAAGAGATTTTTTGATAATATTCATGACAAAATAAACCATAGTCCCTGCCTAAAAAGCTTCTGTCTTATGATGATAAACCCCTCTACAGTTAGATGGCAAAGGCACAATATGGAAGTAAATGGATCAAGTGATATCCACATGCAGATAGCCTATATACAGTTATAAACTAATTTCTCATTTTTGTAGTCAGCCAGCTAAACTGTTAATCTACCATGTTTACCAGTATCTGCCTCAGTTTACCCATTTAGCTTAGAAATGACCTAGTGCCTTGTTTGATAAGGCCAAGAGAGACAGCTCAGTACTTTGCTGTGCTGTCATCCCACTTGAACAGTTTTGAGTTACACGCCTCAAATGCTGCATGAAGACTTTTAATATCAGGAAAGGCTATTCTGTTCTCATAGTTACTGCTTTTCTGGCTCTTGTACTTCATATGCAGTCTTGCTTCTAAGTAGCTATGTTGGATTTCCTCTGGTGAGGCAAGAGTGGGCTCCAGCGTGCTGCGTGACGCATGTAAATGACTGCTAGAGGTCTAAAACGTGGCAAGGTAATACCTGGTCAGCTGCTGGCAGGTTTCCCTGTGGTTTACCCGGCAATGACACTACACTACAATGATCACAGAAAGCTGGGGATTCCTGCTGGCTGGGATCTCACCAGCACAGCTAGTATTTCCTAGCAAAGGTCAAAAGGAAAATGCTCCATGCAGTGGAACACAATTATATTTTTATGCATATGAATATAAAACAAGTGTGAAAAATACATGAGGAGTATGTGTTTAACTTTAACATGGGATAATAGTATGCATGTTGAAGCACCACAATTCTCTCAAACTCTCAGAATGAGTCAAATTTTGTCTTCATTTATTCTCAGGTTGCCCCTGGGGGTGAGTCAGGTATGAGCGGGTGTTTCTGGAAGTTGGATCTTTCTCAGATGTAGTGGGCAGGAGAGGAAGGATTAATTTTATTGCTTGAGTCTGAAGATAACTCAACTTTAGCACTTCCACTTTTTGTCAAAATAGAGAATTATCTCTTGATGCCTTGTCCTTCAGAGGAAATGTTGGAGGACCATGCTGGCCAGGGGATTACTAATGTGCTTCTCTGCTCCATTAACTCCTCTCCTCCTTTATTTTCTATATTCAGTTTGTGAAATATAATTGTGTTTGTTTTCCTTACAGCCTCCTTTGGCATTGTCCCAGCTGATGTCTCTTATCACTCTGCTATGTCTTATGCTGCACAAGAATCTGCAAAAGGACATCATAGCAGCTCTCAAAACCGTGGCTCCTGGGAATGGTCCTAGCACAAGTGGATAACTCAGGTATGGAGGGACCTCAGATGGTCTCCAGTCTAACCCACTACTCAAAACAGGGTCTGCCATGAGTTCAGACAAGATTATTTAGGTCCTTGAAAACACTCAGGGATGGAGGCTGGGAAGCCTCTCTGGGCAGCCTTCCTGTTCTGCTTGGCTTCTTCTATTTTTATCAGGGCTTTTTACCCAGAAAGGTGACATCCAGACTTCTGGGAGAGAATATGAGCGAAAATAGTATGTAGGCTCAGACACCAACCAAGCTGGAACATGCCTAATGTTGCAAGGCAATATCTTTATTTCACTGTTGCATTAACCGTCCAATTGTTGTAAGGAAGTAATCCAGCAGATGCAAGATGACTTGGATATTTGAAAGAAGAAAAGGAATGGCCAGCTTTAGCCTCAACTGGCAAAACAAAGCAATGTGTAGAAAAGTGTAGCCATTTGCAGGGAAGAAACAAGGTGAACTTTAAGAGAGAAAGTTGATAAGGAGCAATGAAACTTTGCTTTGTTCTGGTTTTTTTGGTTTTCCATTATGGCAAAACCAATAAGAATTTAGTAGCTAGGTCATTCACATGTCCTGAGAGTAGCCAAAGTACTGATTATTCAGGAAGGAAATGTTGTCTTGTTGTCTTAATCTCATCGGTTAACCTTTAGCTTGTTCCCTATCTTTTTCCCACCTCCATCTCCCTCTTTTGTTCTCTCTTTCTAGCTCTTTGGCCATGGGAATTAGGAAGAAGAGACAGGTAAAAACATACTTGATCTGAATAAAGATAAATCCCGAAACAGAAAAAATTCCATGAATTATATTTTCCCTCCTAGAAATGGCAAATCTCAGCAATAACAAGAGCCTCAAAGACTCTCAATTTTGATAAAGCCAGCATAAATCTTCCTGTTTGATTTGCATTTTACGCTGAAAAGATGAAATCGTAAAAGGAAGGCCATAGGAAGAACTAGCCACTGTATATTCCTGGGTGACTATCTCTAATCAACTGCACACTGAGGATGCTTTGAAGATTACTTTTAATTCTACCAATGATTTTTGAGATTCTTGAATGAAAGATTGTGAAAAAAAAATAAAAATTGATGCATTAGTATTAATAATATACACCGTAGAGACATGATGTTATCACGTAAAACCAAGAGAAAGTCCTCCCTTTGAAGGGTAACAAGTGACTGCGTGTATAGGTAATTAGCTATCCTATTTCTTTTCATCTTTTACGTGTAAGGATCATCTTTTCTCAGTAATTTCTCTTGGGGGGTGCACTGTCATTTTAGCACTATATGTCTAAACAAATTGGACAAAATTGTTGATGTAAATCCCAAAGAGAAGCAATGTATCTTCATTATAGTAATTTTGTGTTTCATGACTCTTTTCATATAAAACAGTTAGTTGATCTTTCAACAGTTAGTTGAAAGTTCAAAAGACAACCAAGTGCTTTTGGCAAAGAAATCTGAGGAAATCTCAGCTGAAGGAATGTAACAATCACATTTAGATATGCTAAAACTAGAACAAATGATATGGATCATACCACTCTACCACAGTTAGTGTTCCTACCTGTGAAGGCACATCATAAATCAGATCTACTGACACTACAGTACAAAGTGAGAAGGCAGGAGCCAGAAACCAGCCTCTGGTCCTATAAAACCAAAACGACTTAAAGAGAAGCAAATATCCTCTCCTCATAACACACACACCTCTTTGTGATGTGTCTAATTAATTTACATTTTAGAGTCTTTGAATATCATCACTTGCAATTTACTCTTTTGAAATGTTTCCTTAATTCTGGTGGCACCTGCTGTGTGCTGATGTCATGAATGGTCTGTTAGATTTTCACTGATATTAAACACCCCTGAGGCATTTGTAAGATGCTCTAAAATTTCCTCTGTCTAGAAATCCAGTGTGTAAGACCTCAATGAGAGAGCAGTAGAGAATAAGAGTGACACAGAGTAGAAGAAGGATGCAGACTGATCAGAATTAAATGAATCAGGGGTGAGAAAGATGAAGTTAGAAAATCACAGATTACTTGAAAAATATTTCTTTTTTTTTTTTTTTTTTTTTTTTAAAAAATATTTTTTTTTTTTAATTAATTT